>JAPYZJ010000192.1:0-60742 GCA_030522765.1 Ophioninae sp. B BG-2022a
ATCATACACGAGGAGGGGGAGAAAAAAAAAAAAAAAAAAAAAAAAAGAATAAAAACAACAACAACAAAATGAAACGTAAGAACAACGAAAAAGAGGAAAGGAAAAAGAAATATCTCGGGGAGGTTATCCCGGTCGAGAGAGCTTCCTTGGGCAAGCCCAATTGGCTGGTAAGATCAGCCAAGCGTTAGCTTCTTGAGGGGCTGTACCTTCAAGTACACTCATAAGGTATATATGTGTGCACGAGTGTGGGGGGCAATCCTGGCTTACCTGGAATCCCATCATCATCGCCATGGTCATCGTTCGGGTTACCAAGAAATCCCTGTAGGATTTAATTAGACCTTGCCCGAGGTCATATCGATTTCTTCGTTCGCAAATTCTTCGGAGCTCTACGAGAGACCAACGATATACACCTCCAAGAATATCCCTCAAACCAACTCGGGAACTACGGAGAACGATCAACCCAGTGAAAGGTGAAAGAGGAAGAAAAAGGACCCTGTCAAAGAGAATATTCGGCTGGTCAAGATACCTCTTTTCTTCTCGTATTCAACTTCTTTTTTTTCTTTGGTTTAACCTCCTCCTCCTCCTCCTCCTTCTCATACTCCGGTTCGTTCATTCTTCAAGGTTGAAATCTTGGTGACAACTGGACTCTTCATCGCTCCACAGTCTCGACAGTCTCGAGACAGATACTTTTTTTTTTTTAAGCACATTATCAGTCGTCTTAATTATTTTTAAGGACGACATCTTTTTTTTTTCGAATCGTTGGAATAGTCCATCAACTCCTGATGGACGTACTTTTTAGTAGAGTTATACGATTTTTAGATCAATCTCTGAAAATAATAGGGATTCTCGATAATTAAAAGAATTTCAGGATTCAGATTAATTCCTAAAAACATACAAATTTTAATTGCTAAAAAAAAATTTGAGGATCTAGATCAATTGTTAAAAATACGAAGATTTTGATTGTTCCTAAAATTATGAGGATTTTGATTAATTCATAACAATATGAAAATTTGGATTAATTCCTAAAAAAATAAGGACTCTAGTTGATTTCAAAATTGAGTATTTTTATTGATTTCGTAAAATAGGAGAATCTGAATTAATATTAAAAAATACCAGAACTTGCATTAATAAACAATATATGAGGATTCGCCTTAATTAAAAAAAATTGAAGATTTTAATCAGCTCCTAAAAATATGATGCAGATTAATTTCTACAGAAAAAACATCTAGACACTGTAAATTGATTTCTAAAACCTTTTCCTTGGTATTTTCATTGACTTTCAAGATAATATTGAAAAATGATTTAAATTAGAGAAGAACAAGCGAAAAACTTGAGGAAAAGGTAGCGGCACCTTGACCGGTTATCTTCAAAGCTTCACCGTAGCGAGTAGAGTGTCGCGTGTAAAGTAGCATTAAATCGCGATTCCTCGTGTGAAAAAGATAAAGGAGTAGAGGACTGAAGACATCCGGGGAAGGATGAAAACGAATAAGCCGTCTTTTTGAATCCTCCCTCTTCATTATTCTCGTATCAGTTTCTTCCTCGTTTCGTCTTTACGATCTTTTCTTTTTTTTCCAACTTTTTTTTGCTCCATCCTGATGGTCAGCGTTGGTGACTATCAAATACGATGATAGAGATAAGAGAGCTGATAAGAGCTATTTAAGTAGGGGGGGGTGAAAGATAAAGAGGGTTTGGAAAAAAATATAAAAGAGGGAGGGGGAGAACTCCGGAAGTGAAGAAATCTCTTCTTCTCTTCTTCTGTAGTTCTTCTTCTTCAAGGAGGTCTACTCAGTTCCTTCATCGTTCCTCTCACCTGACTTCGTAATTGAATTCATTGAATTCACGTGTTCGAGAAACTGACCTCGAGGTTGCGTCAATGGGGTATAACGAATGAGAGTGAATGATGAGCCAAGTATCGCGACGTCCGAGCCGAATTTATACAAGCCCAGGTCTTCGGCTCTATCAGACAGGAAACGAGTGAATACAACGAATCGAGGAGTTTTAATGACATTGAAGTTTGCGCTTGAGCCTACATTTTATTTTTTCAATTTTTCATTCCAGAAATGTCCAAAATGGCGCAACTTCAGTTTTTTGTTTAAAAGTATTTTAAAAGTATTTTTTAAAATATTTTTTTGTTTAAAAGTATTTTGATTACTTTGAATTATTATTAAGGGAACGAAATTGATATTCATGAATGAATAAACATTTTTTTGAGAAACGAAACCCTCACAAACCCAAAGTCTTGAGTTTGTTTGAGAAACGAAACCCAAACAAACCCAACCAAAACAAACCCAAACAAACCGAACCCCTTATTTCTCGAACAAACGAGCCTAATGTTGAGTGAAGGTACGTGTTTGCCTCCGGATGTAATTAGAAGCTACTTGGTACATTTATCGTAACTATTGGGACTTTTGAAGCTACTAAGGACTTCTGCCAACCAAAAGGAGGATAAGGAAACTGAGTAGCAAAGGGAATAGATTATTCGAACGAAAAGGAATACTCGGGAGAGACTCTCTTCTCATCTTATTGTTGTCTGGTGTTCTCACCTTTATGACGAAAAAAAAGAGGGGCCGTTAAGGTGGCATAGCCCTTGAGAGAAGGGCGAGAGAGGAGACCGAAGAAAAGAGCAGCATTGCAGACTCGCAAGGGCGTCTCGGGAATTCCAAATCGAAATGGACAAAGGGAAATACGGCTGTGTATGTGTTCACCGAGGGCTGGGATCGTCGAGCGTCGCGAGAGGTTTTGCACCCGGTAAAGAGTACTTAACGTTACTCATATATTTATATATACAGGGCTCCTTAAAAGTAGTCACTCTGGGAGGAAAAATACCCCTAAGCGAACGAAAAATCGAATATCTCGAAAACAAAAAATTGTAAATCACTTTTTCAAAAATACTTTCCAAGCGAATGAATCCAGCTTTATTTTCGTTTTTTATTTACATTTTTGCGATTTTTTTTGTGGAAGATACGTTATTTTGAAAACACCACTTTTTGACCATTTTTGGACGTGCACTTGGACTTTCAATAATATTGATATCAAAGGTTTGTGATAAGTTTTTCGAACAGGATATTGCTAGCGTTGGTTTTGTTTTTTGAAGAATTTTTTTCGATTTTTTTTTCGCCGAGATTTTCGACTTTTGGTCCGCATAGAAAATTCATTGGGTGCCTGATACTTTTGAGCAAGACAGTATATATATTTGTACGTAGGTATACGTTCATATACGCACATGGCATGTACGTGGATAAGAAGCGAAATGACCATTGGTTCGGGCCGAGCTGTTGAAAACAATCTCGATTCCATCAACGAGAAACGACGTCAGAGCCCGTTCCCTTCTCTCCACCTCTCTCTGCACTTTGCAAATTAGTTTCTTTATGAAACCTCTTTGAACGAAACAAAAGTTCGTAACGCCTGCACTGGAAGTGGAAGGACTGTATGCAAGGTCGAAAAATTGTTCGAACTATTCACTACGCAATTCCAATGACGTTTCATTTCTTTGATTTGTTAAATAAATTTTTTTAAATTTCGTTTAAAGATTTTTCTATTTAGTTATTAAAATATTGAATTTAAATTAGTAATGTATTTATATATATATATATATATATATATATATAAATACATTATATATATATATACACACATTTTTGTAGAATAAATAAATTAGTAAAATCCAATTTTAATAACTAAATTTAAACAATTATAAAAAAATATGATATATATTATATATAAATATATTCTACAATATTCTATAAATAGAAGAAATCAATCATGAGTGGTTAGTTGATGTGCACTGGAATGTGGGCAATTTCTAAAAATGATTGTACATTTATTCTGTAATCGAAGTGAATTTTTTTTTGTTGAATTATACAAAAGAAATAATACTAGACCAATTACTCAATGAAAATAAAATTGTATTCGTTACATTATATACATACAATCTCATTTATTTAATAATGGAAAATAATTGTTATTATTTCAATTATTTAAATGGAAGGGGCCATCCGATAGCGATATTTCAATATTCAAAATGGATCGGTCTGTGTGATTTTTTCTGTATCATAATGGAGAAGCTTAAAACGAGTTCAACGACCTATAACACAAGGTCATTGAAGATCATCGAAGATCGATTTAAAAAAAATGGAATTGACCTTCAAATGTCCGAACAACCTCCACTTGCAAAAAAAACTGTTATCGCTATCGGACGGCCCTTTTCGTACTGTGCTATTTCATTTCAGCAAATATTTCTGTGAACTTTCTAGTTTGGGTTTGTTTGGGTTTGTATGGGTTTGTCTGGGTTTGTATGGGCTTGTTTGGGTTTGTATGGGCTTGTTTGGATTTGTATGGGTTTGTATGGGTTTGTTTGGGTTATTATTTGAAGATATCCAAGATGCTAATATTTATTGATCCACCCTGTATATAAAGTGTCCGAATCGAAGAGATAAAATAATCGCGGGTATCAGGTAATTTATTCCGGAATTGTTTGGACACAAAGAGCTGTATGCATCGCGACATAAATTTGCATGGGTTTATGGAAACGTCATTATACGACGGGACGCGATGATTCTCCTTGGAACTTCCTATACTTGGTGCACGCGCGAGCGCATTTTCCGGTCACTCATTTGAGCTTCTCTCCTTCTCTTTCCTTCTCTTTTTCTCTCTGTGCTTGAGAATGCTAAACAATAGCGAATAATGAATTAATATTCGCACGACATTTTCTTGCGGTCTTCGATCCCGCTTAGACTCCAGGTCCCACCTACCGCAGCATAAGAATATATGTTTATCTCGCCACAATTGCAAATTAGCATTTCCCGTTGCTCGTGGCAATCGATGTGCCTCGCAAGTTTATACCTTTCGCAAATTCTTTGATAACGTCATTCTTCCACGTTCTGGGCCAATTTCCAGTTTCCACGTGCTTGGAAAAAGCTCTCTGGAGTCCGTGGAAAATGTATGGAAAAACCGGTTCGTAAATATGGGGTAAAAAATATATTTAAATATATATTTTTAATATATTTATTTATATATATTTTATTATATATATAATTTTTTTTTAAAGTGCTTAAAATGGTAGTCGAAAAAATGAGCTTTATAAACGTACATTTTTCAAAAATTGATTCGATTGTTTTCACTTTTGGACTCAATTTATAAAAAGTTGCTTCATATATATTAAAGGAGATTTAGGTAAAGTTTTTTTAAATATTTAAAGTATGTCATTTTTTTTAACTAAGTGGATTGTTTTAATAAATAAATTACTGTTAATCAAGTAAATTATTTTTTAAATTTCTCTTTTTATTAAAAAAAGATTATTTACCTACTGTTTGTTAATTACAAAATATTTTTTCGTCACGATACAAGTTTATTTTCAAAATAAACAAACAATAACCGCACAAATTAACAAAATTAACATTCAGGTTTAAAAAAATAAATATACAGGTTTTTTTAAATAAACATTAATGAGAGTATACGGTACAAGAAAATGACATCGAAAAAGTGATTTTTTTATGGGTTCTTCCCCCTTAATGGTACTCGAAAAACCGTGTGTGTGTGTGCAAGTTTATTATTAGAGAAACATGGCGGTGATGACGTAGAACGCTGCCTACGCGAAAAAGTGGCAGGATATCTTGTGATTTCGCACCGGCTTGGTCTTCTCCAGTTTCCTAGTGATGGGTCCTTCCACAGGGGAACGGTATATACACCCAAACACACAAATGTACAAGCGTGTACCTACTAGATTTCCTGGTTCACCCACGCGAACCAGATCGGATTGCCCCGCGCACCCGGTCATCCTACAACGCGTTTGAGGCCTCTGCTCTCAAATATGTACACCATGTATATATTTATATATATATATAATTCATGGTGAACATCCTGGTTGTCTATTTCTTCGACCACGACGACAGGAATAAGTCCTGACTTCTCGATTCTCTTTTTGACCCTCGCTCCCTCAGTTCTTTCCTTTTTCCAACCAGGAAGAGTTCCTTGGAGCAATATTACTCCAGCATCGTTTCATCATCAACTGTACCGGTCAAATCTTGTCGTTTAAAGTGGAAACGATTGGATGATTAATCCAGGCAAAATCGATATAATAATGAATAGTAAATTAATTATCAGCAATATTTTTAATTAATTATTAGCATTATTTGAAATTAATTATTAGCAATATTTAAAATGAAATATTAGCCATATTTTAAATTAATTATTGGCAATATTTAAAATAAATTATTAGCAATATTTTTAATCAATTAGTAGCTAATTATTCAAATATAATTAGCTGATTATTTCAATAACATTTTTACTACCACCGTTATTACTAATTATTTAAAAAACACTTTCATTAACAATATTAGTGTATATTATTTTAATAATTTTTATTGAAAATATTATTCATGGTTTGTACGATATTATTCCTTGTTTGTCCAAGAAATAGTTGGAAGTTATATGTAAAGAAATAGTTTGTCCAAGAAAATATTGGAAATGGAATTCAAAATGATACAAATTTCCATGAAATTTATTTGTAATAAGGATGTATATTGCTGAAATGAGGATTTAAGAATAAAATTAGGATAATAAAAATAAACTAAAGAAATGTATTTACTGCAACGACGATTAAAACAATAACATAAAAAATATATTACATGAGCTGAAATGAGTATTAAAAAAACAATAAAGTGAGCTGTAATGAGGATTTAAAAAAACAATAAAATTAGCTGAAATGAGGATTAAAAAAATAATAAAGTGAGCTGAAATAAGGATTTAAAAAAAAAACAATAAAATTAGCTGAAATGAGGATTAAAAAAAATAATAAAATTAGCTGAAATGAGGATTAACAAAACGATAAAATGAGGATTTAAAAAACCGATAAAATTAGCTGAAATGAGGATTTAAAAAAAATCAGCTGAAATGAGGATTTAAAGAAATAAAATGAGAATGTATTCGGTGAAATGGACTTGCTGGGAATCCATCCATCCATCCATCCTCCACGGACGTCTAGCGCGTGCGAAACGTCATAGGAGCCGGTGGTCTTTTACGTCGGCTGCCTCGGGAGCTTGCGGGATCGCCTACTCCTCTCGCGATCAATCGACGAGAACAGTTTTCCTCTTGGTGGAAGGTTGTCGGGGATGCTTGATAGAAAAGCCACGGGCGGTGGAGGTGAGAGTAAAGGATGACCGCTAATGGATGATGGACGGGCCACGCAGAGGAAGAGAATCTTCCGAGTTATTCCGAGATCCAACCAGAGTTACCTTCCTCGAGTCTCATCGTTCGAAAATCTTCCGCGTCGTGACGATACGAGGGATTACACCTCCGGAGATTCCACGTTTATTTCGATCCCCATTATTGGCTGGTGTACAAAAGCTAAACGTTTATTTTGGCTTGTTGTCCAATGTCAGGTTC
This sequence comes from Ophioninae sp. B BG-2022a, assembly GCA_030522765.1. NCBI lineage: Eukaryota > Metazoa > Arthropoda > Insecta > Hymenoptera > Ichneumonidae > Ophioninae sp. B BG-2022a. Next base: position 7,384 of record JAPYZJ010000192.1, read on the forward strand.
AATGCGATCTCTGGACCACGATGATAATGATAACAATCTTCCATCAGGAGCTTTTCGTGGTCGTTTTGGGTCCATTTTGGTTGAAGGAAAAAGATTTGTTTTTTTTTTATTGTGGATAGGTTATAATATATATATAGAAAAAAGGTTAGAAGTAGGCTACTGAATCATTGGGTGGCTGTGGTTCGGTTGGATTTTTGGAAGGCGATCCCGAAATTGGGTTTTGAAAGCCAAGGGGAAAATTGGGTTTTGGAAAAATAATGAAAATTGTGGGTTTTTGAAACGCAAGGTAATTTTTGGGTTTTTGAAACGCAAGGTAACACTTGGGTTCTTGAATACTGATGCAAAATTTGTGTTTGTTGGTAGCCATGGCGAAATTTAGGCTTTTGAACACTAATGAAAAAATTGAGCTTTGGAAAGCCAATGCAAAATTTGGATTTTTGGAAGCTAGGGAGAAATGTGAATTTTCGAAAGCCGAGGCGAAAGTTGGATTTTTGGAAACCAAGGCAAAATGTGGGATTTCGGAAGGAAAAACAAACTTAGGGTTTTTGCCATCATAAACATCATAAATCAAATCAGCCATCATGAAAATTGGATTCTTATTAGTCAACGCCAAGTTTGCGTTTTTAAAAACCAACTCAAAATTTGAGTTTTGAAAAACCAGCATGTTTGAGTTTTCGCAAAAACCAATACAAAATTAGACTTTATGGAAATGCATACAAAATTTTGATTATTAAATACCAATGCAAATTGAGGGTTCATGGAAGCCCAAATAAAATTCGATTAACTGACAGCCAAGCTTTGATATTTTGAAAATGCACTTGACATTCGGCTGTCTAAAAAGCAACACGAAGTTTTCGTTTTTGAAAACGATTGTAAAATTTGTGTTTACAAGTACCAACGAAAGATTTCTATTTTTTTAAAAAACAACCGAAAATTTTATTTCTGACAAAGCTCAGCTGGAAATTTTTACATTAGAAAGCGCCGTAACTTTTCAAAAAAAAGGTTGAAGGTTCGTTAGACTTCCGAGTTAAAAGGGCCGGAAATCGCCATCAGGAAAAGATGGATAGATCAGCGGATCTCGGGGTCTGTTGGTTGGAACTGACAGACATCATAGTCCTCGAGATTGGAAATTCTTTATAGTTTTTTATAGTTTCCAGATTGGCAAACGAGGTAACAGGGTGGCGCAGGCTAGATCCTCTAAAGCCTGATGAGCACCATCAGGTAGGTGCAAGATAAACTGATGGAGAATGGGGACTTTCGACACGTCGAGGAGCAGCGTTTCTCCAGCGGTTTTTTCTTCCTCAAAGACATCTGGCATGATGTCCAAATGGTTTTATCTGTGGAAGCCAGGATGCCGTGATTAACACCCTCGTCGGTGCCAGTTGGATTATGGGCCTCCAGCTCTCGGCTTCTTCGTCTTTGGTGTAGAAACAGGGGACATTGATGCATCAGTAGATGGCTTGAGGAACATATGGGATCCTGGTGCATCCATCGCTGCAGCATGGCCTCAAGGTTCCAACGTACCACGGAAACCTCGTCCATTCAGTTTCCCATCGTCTTCCCTCATCAGGCCAAACGACGAAGCCTTCTATCCATTTCGATCCCAACAGCAACCAACGACTTTACGAAAAGCACCAGAAAAGTTCTTTTTGAACAATTAATATTTTTTCGAACAATTAATATTTTTTCAAACAAATAATAATATTTTTTCAAACAATTTGCAATATTTGTTCGAACCATTAATGTTTATTGAACAATAAAAAAAATGTATTTGTTTCATTCGTGGAAGTTAATTTTTTCATTTATAAACAAATAAATGGGAAGATACAAATTATTCACAATATTTACTTGTTTATTTTATTTTTCAAACTCAAAATGATTTATTTATACATTTCATTATAGAAATGCGAGAACAATTTTTCTTGAATGTCAAAAAAGTACATTTAACTGTCTAATAAATATTTATCTAAATTCATTAAAGAAATCTTTTGATTTTTTAGCCAAAAAAATTGACGATTTTTCAAATTAAAAATTCTGTGTGAAAATAAATTGTTTAATCATCCATTTCGTTGCCTAAAAAAATTGGCACATCTACTTGATGATGATGTTGAAGTCTAAATAAACATCGGGATTTTTATTTGCTGTAATTTATTTGTTACTGCAAAAAAAAAATCAATTTTTTAATCTGTCTTTTTTGTTATTTTTCTAGAGTTTTCTCCTTTGTCGATCGTTGTGTTTATTTAAATAATATTTATATCAATAAAACATTTGAAAAAATATTATTGATGGTAAATTTGAATTATTAATCATGAAGTATTGATAATAATGTCAAGTATTAACTATTAGTCACTCAATATTCATGTTAATATGAAGTTTTCATTATTAATAATTGAATATTCATATTAATATTGAATATTACCAACCTTAAATAAAATAATTTATGAATATAATTATTTAAATATTATTTATAAATAAAATACTAATAAACATATAAATAAATCGTTTGAAATACTATTAAACATAGAAACGAATAATTAATAATACTAATAAACGTAAACAAAAAATTAATTGTTTATTTAAAAAAAAATACTAGACAGTAATTTTTTTTTGTGGAGGCTTTGATGTCTTGCCTAAGAACTTAACAGGATCACTGACGAATCGTTTCGTCGGCATCCATGAGAAAATTCCTCGGTGCCAACACCGAACACCAACATCCGTTCACATCGCGCCGATTTAATGGAACATCTTAATAACCTCAAAGCACCATGGAGTATATCAAGTCGCCGGTGCATCTGTTGTGGAAATTGCGGATGAAGCTAATTCTTATCCTTTGAAAGTAGGTAATCATTCTCGTATCCGAGACGAAAGTGAAAGCTTGATGACACAACGCGTACGCAACAATGAGTATAACGAAGATCGAACTCAATTCATTAAAATCTGCGAAGACTTTAGGGTTATCTTTCAACGGGGTAGCACGAAAATAAATGCAACAGTCGAATCATAAAAAAAATAAAAAATGACCAAAATGACGGTCTTTTTGGTTAGCACTGGTAATCGAGGTTAGAAATGGGTTTAAACTTTATCAAAAGTTGGAGGACTTTACGAAAAGCACCAGAAAAGTTCTTTTCGAACAATTGATATTTTTTCAAACAAATAATAATATTTTTTCAAACAATTTGCAATATTTGTTCGAACCATTAATGTTTTTCAAACAATACAAAAAAATGTATTTGTTTTATTTGTAGAAGTTAACTTTTTCATTTATGAACAAATAAATGGGAAGATACAAATTATTTACAATATTGACTTGATCATTTTATTTCTCAAAATCAAAATGAGTTATTTATACATTTTATTATAGAAATGCGAGAACAATTTTTTTTGAATGTCAAGAAGGTACATTTAACTGTCTAATAAATATTTTTCTAAATTTTATGAGGGTGTTTCACGATTACAAGTGTAAACGGAAAAGAATAATTGATAAAATCGAAGCTGAGGATCTGACTAATTGATCACATCGAAGCCAAGTAATTGAATAACTAATAAAATTGAAACCTAAGTAATTTAATAATTGATTAAATCGATGGCTACCTAAGTAATTAAATAATTAATATGTATAGATAACATTGAAGACTAAGTCATTGAATACTTGATAAATCGAAGCTAAGTCATTGAATAATTAATAGAGTCGAAGAATAAGTAATTGAATAATCGATTAAACCGAAGCTACGTAATTGAATAATTAATCAAATCGAGGCTAAGTTACTGAATAATTTATCAACTCAAAGTTAAGTAATTGAACAACGGATCAAATCGAAGGTAAGTAATTGAATAGTTGGTCAATCAAGTAATTGAATCCTGGATCAAATCGAAGAAAGTAATCGATCAAGAAATCGAGGTTAATTAATCAAATCGCAACTAAGTAATCGAGTAATTGATTAAATTGCAACTAAGTAATTGAATAATTAATAAAATCGTAGCTAAGTAATTGAATAATTAATAAAATCGGAGCTAAGTAATTGAATAATTAATCAAGTCGAGGCTAAGTTACTGAATAATCGATCAAATCAAAGTTAAGTAATTGAATAATTGATAAAATTGAAATTAAGTAATTGAATAGTTGGTCACTTAAGTAATTGAATCCTTGATAAAATCGAAGCTAAGTAATAGATCAAGAAATGGAGGTTAATTAATCGATCGAGAGATCGGTCGCGTCGGTACGAAAAAACCCATAGGTGGGTTATATCGTACATAGCCCTCGGCGGATATTTTAGCGAGGGAACGAGTACATACGCGGTGTGAAGTTTTTACGGCCTCGTCTCCTAAAGTCGTAATTTTTTATTTTCCCCTTGCCCTCCTGGTTGGCCCGCGTTGCCCGGCGGTCGAGAGTAACAACGGTCTCCGTTGCTGCGCAACGCAAAAATGCTATTATCCATGCGCAACGTTCGTGGCGTGCATGCAACGTCGTATATTATAACTCACTCGAGCATTGTATTTTCGGCGGTTTCGGGGTATCGCAAAAATCTCGCCTTGAACTCTCGTCTTACCTTGCAATGATTTAAGGCCGATTTACGAAAGTCCTGGCCGTTCCCCATCCTCTCTCGGGCAATTAAAGTTGCTCCTTATGGTTGCGAAAATACGTCCGCTGTTAAGACGATGGCTTGGAAAAAAATAAAGGTATTTCTAAATATCTTTTTATCGTTTTTCGGTACTTCTGAAAATTGTGCAGTCAAAATACGAGGCTGGTTCGAAAAAAAAAGCGTTTTTATCGTTTCTCGAAAAACGTGTTTACACGTTTATCGATATCTGTTTCATTTTCTCAAAAGTAATTGAAAGTAATCGAATTCGTCCATTCTTGGCTTTTTTCACTTCTGGGAAGAGAAAAAAACATCGCGGATGCCAAGTCTGGTCAATACGCTAGATGAGACCTCGATACGCTTCTGGTTATCCCTAACAAAAGTCACGAACGACCAACGACGCGTGACCAGGTGCGTTGTCGTTTTCGATACCGAAAAATGATACCCGATGTCGATTTCGATACCGTGTAACCTTTGTGCCTGTCAAAAATAAACTAAACATGCCACAAGGCTGGTTATGTCAACGTATATTGGAGACGTCTGTACCAACTTAAGAAATCAAAAAAAAAAAAAAAAATACCAAAATCGAATGTACGCAGCCTGGGAAATTTGAAATGGAAAAGTTTAGCTACAGAAGGAAAAAAATTGAAGTAGTCAAAAAGACGATCAGCACAGTTTTGTAGATCAGAAAGAGCTTTATCCAATGAATATTAACGATTTGGGCTTAGGTTTGGGTTCGTTTGAGTTTGGGTTTAGGTTTGAGTGTATTTGGGATTAGGTTTGGATTTGGGTCTTGTTCGGGTTTGGGTTTGAGTTTCTTTGGGTTTGGGTTTGGGTTTCTTTGGGTTTAGGTTAGGGTTTGTTCGGGCTTGGGCTTGAGTTTCTTTGGGTTTGGGTTTGTTCGGGTTTGGGTTTGAGTTTCGTTGGGTTTGGGTTTGGGTTTGAGTTTTTTGGGTTTGGGTTTGGGTTTGATTTTTTGGGTTTGGGTTTGGGTTTGATTTTTTGGGTTTGGGTTTGGGTTTGATTTTTTTGGTTTTGGGTTTGGGTTTGTGCGGGTTTGGGTTTGAGTTTCTTTCGGTTTGGGTTTGGATTTGTTCGGGTTTGGGTTTGAGTTTCGTTGGGTTTAGGTTTGGGTTTGTTCGGGTTTGGGTTTGAGTTTCTTTGGTTTTGGGTTTGGGTTTGATTTTGCAAACAGCAAAAAAATCGTTGTAAAAAAATAAATCATAAAAACACTACGAATTTATTTCTCAACCTAATATAAATATATATAAATAGAGAGAGAGAGAGAGAGAGAGAGAGAGAGAGAGAGAGAGAGAGAGAGAGAGAGAGAGTGAGAGGGAGTTGGATGAATGAAAATCTATTGTACCGGAAATGTACCTGACTAAGTTGGATACGTCTGAGATCCACGGCCAGCGGGGGTGGGGGGTGGTACAGGAGGATCAACGTCCCGCAGTGTGATCGGTACAACGATCAGTAGAAACGGTGCAAGACGAGGAGAAAGACTAGGGGGACTACGAGTCAGTGAATATATGTGCGAAGAGGGAATGGCGAATGAGGTGGAGGTGGATAAGCTCGAAACGTTATGGGAAGCTGAAGAATAGGAACGAGGGGATCGGAGATCGTCGAGATCGAAGAGCGCGAGCGGGCCTTCTCCGAGAGACGGCGAGCATGTCGGCACTAACTTGTATTAATGTTGCCGATCAATCCTGATGGACGTGGCATCAGGATCGCGCCAAGCATTTGTACACTCACGTGCATATTCACGTACGTACGCAATAATTGGACGGCAATAAGAGACTATATTTATTGAAATCACACTTTCGTAGATTAAACGACCATTTTGTTATTTTGATGGAGGTACGTCGTTATGATGTTCTAATTGAATCAATGCTTGGCTAGTTAATTGGGTGGGAGCACACTAGGATTCTGTTTGGGTTCAATTGCACAGACACAAAGTTGTTCGGTCCAAAAGTATTGATGACGGAAGCAAACGTTGAATTTTATCGAACAATATTGATTCTCGGTTTGAAATATTTAATTTTTGGCGTTTTTATTTGTAAACGTTTTATTTTTGGGATTTTTGCCTTAAAGTGTTGAATTTTTCGTTGCTTTGTTTTTAAATATTAAATTTTTCGTTGTTTTCTTTTTAAATATTTAATTTTCGGGATTTTTGAATGGAAGTATTTCATTTTTGGGTTTTTTGTTTTTATAATATATCACTTTTTGGCTTTTACATTTTTTTTTATTCATCTAGCAGATTCGGTGTTTGATTTAGGATTAGATAAAAAATTTAATTAGGAATTAATTAAAATTAATTAAATTTAATAGAAATTGATATTTAGAGAAATTATATTTAAAATATAAAATCATTAAAAACTAAAATTTTTAATGATTTAATTGTTAATTTTTTACTTTTAATTATTTACTCGAAAAATAAAAAAAATTAATGAATTGAAGTATCGGGATTTAGGATTATACTACCGACACGGTATTTAAAATTTTCAGAATTTCCACCTCGCGCGTCTCTCGTGATAATATTTTTGCGTTTAAATTCCATCCCTCTAAAATTGTAGGCATATATACGCTGACCGTCTCGGGCGTGGCAAAGGTCGTTAAAGTACCCTCGGAAATCTTGACTGTGGAAAATGGCGAAGATTAATCGCAGCTGGCGGCCCCTCGCTCGTTATCAATCTCATCTCAGCCCATAGGGTAAGATCGTGATGTGAAACATACCGCACATTTTTTGGAATTCTTATATTTTTTTGCTATTGTTGCACGCGTGTGCTTTTTCATAACGCAATTACATGGAAAATATTGTTTACTTCTCGATAGGACCATTTTTTTTCATTTGACGAATTGAAAATTGAGTTATTGATTATTGAGTTTCAATTTGATACTTAAAAATCAAGTTCTAATTTGCTAGTTCAAAACTGAGTTTCAATTTTTTAATTATAAATTGCATTTTAATTTGAAAAATAAAAGTTAATGTGCAATTCACAATTAAAAATTGAGTTTCGGTATGAAAATTGAAATTTGGTTTCAACTCAACAATTGAAAATAGAAAAATTGAGTTTCAAATCAGAAATGAAAAATTCTCTTTCGAATAAAATATAAAAAATACCGAATCGAATCAAAAATACAAAATGCCCTATCGAATAAAAAAAAATGCCCGAATAAAAAATAAAAAATGCTCTATCGAATCGAAAATAGAAGATGCCCTATCGAATAAAAAATAAAAAAATATCCTTTCGAATCGAACATAAAAAATACCTTTTTAAATCGCAAATAAAAAAACTGAATTTCAATTTCAATATCGAAAATGGAATTTCCCTTTGATAGCAAAAATCTCGTTCGGCTTTAATGTCCCTATTCAACAGCAACCAAATTTACCTTTACCTGCATTTTAGTCCACCGTACCTTCCAAATTTATCTACTTTTCCTAATCTTCACCATCTTTTCTCTCTCATCGATTGAACGATCGCAGGCCCTCTTTTTAGGTCCCCCTATCGTTTCTTCTCTAAATCGACCTAAAGGCCAGTGAGTTCAAACAGAATTCCTGAGACGATCGTATCGAAGCATAAAAATCGTGAAAGAGGGTATAGCCGTTGAGTTCCCTTATTTCTATTTATCGAGTAGTGAATAATGAGGAAGAACGTTTATTACCGTTGCCAATCAATCCTAATGGACGTGGCTGATCGGGACCCTCGCGGTACCGCCCGTGTGCATTTGCATATACGACGATGTCGGCATATTTACCCCCCGGGAGTTGCGCAGAGAGAAGACGGCAGGAGGATTGACGAAGAGAAAGAAAAAAAAAGAGAGAGAGAGAGAGATAGATGATAGATTTTATTATGCTCTAGTAAAAAACTTTCGCCCAATTTAAGATAAAACAAAAATGTTAACAAAATCAAGATACAAAGTTTATCTAAATATAAAAATAACTTAAATAACAATATAACAAAAATACTGAAAATCGCTATTTTAATAAAAAATAAAAATAAAAAACGCGAATATCATAAAAAAATATTCAATCTTAGCACAAAAATTGAATAAACTTTAAAATAAACTAAAAACTAAAAAATTCTGACGCAAGTTAAGAAATAATGAGAGGCCAGAAATAAAATCTTATCAAATAAAAGAATGTAAACTAATTTACCGGAAAACTGAAAAATAATAAATAAATTATCATATATCTCAAACTGAAATAACCCAAACATATCTAATATCTAAAAGTTTATTATACCCTAGCAAGCTACTGGCAAAACGAGATAACAGAAAATGAAAAACAAAATCATCGTAATAATTACAGACTCATAACGAACAATTAATTAATCTTAAAGAATAATCCAAATTATACAAGCTAAGTAACAAAAATAAAGTATGAAGAAAAATAAACCAAATAACATAAAATAACAAAATCATAAAGATAACGCGTAAAGAAAGATGACGATATGGGTGATGATAAATAAAAAATGAAAAATGAAAACAGTAGTAACTACAGAGTTTAAACAATGATAATAATAACCATGAAAATAAAAATAATAATGATATTAATTATAACTAGAATTAAAATACTATAAAAATAAGAGAGAAGGAGAGAAAGAGAGAGAGAGAGAGAATGATGGACATATAGGCGAAAAGGCTTATGCATATAAGGTCGCAAAACGACAAGTACAAATCCCAGGTCATCACGAGAGATCTTCTGTGTCAAAGAGTCCATGAGAGTGGTTTCGTAGAGAGGCTAGAGATACCTGGAGGCCAAGTGCACCAGGGACTACCTGTGTGCATATACACGCGTCATTCGATCGTCTTATAAATCGCTTGTTACATCCTCCATCTCCTCCTTCCTCTCTGTCTATCCGTCCACTTGTCCTCTTTTTTTTTCCCTCCCATTTAACCCCCTCCCCCCTCCCCCCTCCTCCTCGCCCCTTCAGTTTTGCTTTTGCTCGCTCGTTTTTCCTTTCTTTTTTTCTTTCCATGACACGACGTCGGGGTGCAACGTGTCATCCACGTTCTTCACTCGCACGCTAAAGAGACACGTCAAATATGCCCTCCGGCGAAATGCAACTTCGACGAATAAATACGTGTCATGAATATGCACTACTCAACGAGTAACTACGCAGGCGTACCTTCGTCGAGTCATTTTTTCAAATGCTTAAAAAATTTTTTATTTTTTTTATTTTGCTCGTCGTAGGGATAACGGCTTTATTTTAAATTCGTTTTATGTAATTATTGAGGACAGTGACGTTGGTTCGTGCTTCGACACGCTTGATGGATTTTGAAGAATCATTGATGATTGTACGGTGTCAGAGGTTTTCCTGAACGCTCCTTGAGGGTTTAGGGACATTAGTGAATTTGGGGGTTTCGGTTATCGTGAAAACTCGTTCAGCTGGGGAATTAAAATATTATTAGTTTTAGTGGGGGATTAAAATATTATTAGTTTTAGTGTGGGATTAAAATATTATTAGTTTTAGTGGGGGATTAAAATATTATTAGTTTTAGTGGGGAATTAAAATATTATTAGTTTTAGTGGGGAATTAAAATATTATTAGTTTGAGTGGGGAATGAAAATATTATTAGTTTTAGTGCGGAATGAAAATATTATTAGTTTTAGTGTAGAATAAAAATATTATTAATTTATTGTGGATTTAAGCTGAATTTACGATTTTTTGAAGTTCCTATTAATCAGGCTTTAAGGGTGAAGGAAAAACAAGTTTTTTTGGTTCATACCAGGCAATATAATAAATCATTAAATCTGCTGGTTCAAATAAAAAAATTAAATATTTCAAAACGAAAATTCAAAAAATGATATATTTTAGAAACACAAAAACGGGGAAATGAAATACTTTGAAACAGAAATCCCAAAACTGAAATATTTTGAAGCAAACATCGGTATTATCCAATAAACATTTAACGCTTGTTGGTTAGCCTGTGCTAATGAAGTTGGGGATATATCCCTAGATTCTAGTTGTCACAAGCACGAAACTACCCGATCGCCCGTAAATGTGTTGGCCCGGGTCAACGTAGCTCAGTATGGTAGATCGAAAAAGCAGCGAATCAAGCCCACTTTCTTTGCCATTCATTTATATATGCTTCCTATCTGTGAGCGAATATAAACGTCAGGCCCTCATTACACCTCACAAATATACAAGTACATTGAAAAAGGGTTTCCTCGCGGGAGTTCGATCGATATAAAAGTAAAGAGAAAACATCGCGGTGGCACTTAACAGTGTAGTAACTGTGTGGGGCTACCGCGATCGTAATTGGTAAGTTTCGTCCCGACGACAGTACAGACCCAGCAGTGTATACTTATACATAGTGTTACCTCTGTTGAATCGAGATCGAACGTATCTCCTGAATTTTTCGAAAGTTTCGTTTCCACGAGTCGTTCCACCTGAGGGTATCTGCGATTGGTCTTAAAAGTTTAAGCTGTTCAGAAAGGAAAAAGTCTTCAAAATGACCAACCCAAGCAAACTCAAATAAATCCAAACAAACCGAAATAAATCCAAACAAACCCAAATAAATCCAAACAAACCCAAACATACCCAAAGAAAATGGCTATACAAAACGTATTTCTAATGACTACGAGCTGATGACGTAAATGAAGCCTTAATCCTCTTTTGGACGTTACATTTTGATACCAAAAGGATCCTGATGCAATCCAATCCAAAGATTTTCCTGGAACGTCTATTTTGATTGGAAGGTCCTTTGTACAAGAATTCACTTGGTAAAAGTTCCAAAGGGCAGGACCAAACCGATTTATCTTGGAATTCTCCAGAAGTTACGCCCTTTTAATTCTCTACCTTAATCTTGGTACGCGCGGAGATCAGAGAGCTCGAATTTGGTGCCTGTTGTAACGATGCAACCAACAATGAAGGGGGGAATGCGAGTGCTCGCAGGGTTCGTGGACCCTACAAGCCCCGAAAAAGCTGGCAGCGAGGAACCAGAGGCTTTTACGTCCTTCCTCTTTTACTTTATTTTTCCTTCCCTCCTTTCCCCCTCATTTCTTCGTTCGCCTGACTTTTTGCGCACGAACCGGGCATCCGACAGACGAAAAAGGGGTTGGGGGCTTCAGCGATCGGACGGAAAATAAAAAGAGGCTGGACAAAAAGATTGAGGAAGAAGAGGGCCGAGAAGAGCCAAAGGGAGAAGAGGATTGGGCTTGGGTTCCGGGCGATATACAGGGTGACCGGTAATTTTAGTTACTCCTTGAAAGGGGTCATTCTAGAGGTGATTTCAAGGGACATTTATTTTAGAGGTGATTTCAAGGGACATTTATTCTAGAGGTGATTTCAAGGGACATTTATTCTAGAGGTCATTCTAGGGGACATTTATTCTGAAGATCATTCCAGGGGACATTCATTCTAGAGGTCATTCTCGGGGACATGCATTCTAGAGATTACTCTAGGGGACATTCATTCTACCGGTCATCCTAGGGGATATTTATTTTAGAGTTCATTCAAGGGGACATTTATTCTAGAGATCATTCTAGGGGAAATTCTACTTGAGGGGTCATTCTAGCGAACATTCATTCTAGAGGTCATTATAAGGGACATTTATTCTAGAGGTCATTCTAGGGGACATTTATTCTAGAAAATCATTCTAGGGGACATTCATTCTAGGAGTCATTCTAGGGGGCATTTATTCTAGAGATCTTTCTAGGGCACATTCATTCTAGAGGTTATTCTCGGGGACATGCATTCTAGAGATTACTCTAGGAGACATTCATTCTAAAGGTCATTCTAGGGGACATTCTATTTGAGGGGTCAGTCTAGGGGACATTCTATTTGAGAGGTCATTCTAGGGGACATTCTATTTGAGAGGTCATTCTAGGGGACATTCTTTTTGAGGGGTCATTCTAGCGAACATTTATTCTAGAGGTCATTCTAGGGGACATTCTATTTGAGAGGTAATTCTAGGGGAAATTCTATTTCAGGGGTCATTCGAGAGGATATTCATTCTACAGGTAATTCTAAAACCCATTTTATTTGAGGGGCCATTCTAGATGATATTCATTCTAGAGGTTCTAAAAGACATTCTATTCAAAAGGTCATTCTAGACGTCATTGCAGAGGTAATTTGAAAGAAACGAAACCCCACCAACTACAGGCTAATTTCGTTCATTAGCCCCAGCAAAAGTGGACGACATTGGGATTTTTTGAATCTTCACAAAAAATTCCACAAAAATCGTAAAATCATCAAGACTAAAGAATCAGGAATATGTTCAACATTAACTTCCCATTGACGCGGTTAATTCAATTCAAACGACCTTTAGAATGTCCCTTCAAGGGTAACTATATCAAGTTTCCAGTCACCCCGTATAAATTGAACGACCCTATGGGTTCCCTGAGGAAGTGTAACGGTACCGTTGTCTTCTTTGCGAGGAATGTTCAGCAGGTCCTATTCCGACACTCGCAGGTTGATTGTCGTTCTCCATACACTAAAAACGTACCCACAGACATACGTATTCCTGATCAGGGCTGCTCACGTCTCGTGACAGCATCGAAAAGAGGATGATCGAAAGATGAGGAGAAAAAAAAAGTCAAGAAACGTATGGAGACGTACGAGAGACGACCCGAAAGAGGGAAAGAGGCAAAGAGGGAAGATCCTTGGTCTCTCGGACTGATAAGGAAACTTCGGAAAGAGGGACCAACGGATAAATGGAAAAAGAGAGGGGGGAGGAGAGTACAGTTGATCGGCAGCTGAGATTGCGCAGAGTTACGTCAGCATCTTATTGGTACGCGCATAGGTACATGAGCGGTCGATCAAAGGGTCTCTGGGACTCGTTTAATGGCCGGTTCGCGAATATCTCTCCTCTCTGCATTGCCACAGCGGTCCTTCCCTTCTTTTTCTCTCCCTCCACCATCTCTTCCTCCACTTCTTCCACTTCTTCTCATTCTTGTTCCTCCTCGTTTTAACGTCTCTTTTTTTATATCTCGCTCAGTGGCTTTTGCCATTTGACTGCAGTCTCTCATCCGCTTCCTGCTTTTTTTTTTCTCGTTCGAGCGTTCCTTTTTTTTACGTTTATTTCTTTCGGTTTATTTTGTTTATTCATTTCTTCTTTTTTTTTTTTTGGTACTCTCCTCGTACTTCGGCAACCGATCAAACGGAGAGTTCGTCGCTCAACTCGGTCCTACTTCGGCATGAAGAAAAAAGAGTGCGGTCTTAAGGAGCTTCCAGAATTTGTTTGGGTTTGTTTGGGTTTAGAGGTTTTAGAATTTCGACGAATTAACCAGCCGGATATCGGGACACGTTTTTTTTTGTAACTAGGGGTATAGGGATGTTTTTGATAGCTCGTGATCGAAAAGTTTCGTTTATGGGCAGCCATGATTTTTTCACAATGCTAATATGGCCGATTAATAATGTCTTGCACGTTTATTTATATAGAAATTACATAATCATTCATTTTATTCATGTTTGGGTTTTTTGGGTTTTTATATTTATTTATATTGGGTTAATTATTTTTTTTATTTATTAGTTTATTTTTTATTTACAGAAGGATTGATAAAGTTTTTGGAAAAATAAAGCTTTCTAAAAAAGAAAATTAAAAAAAGGAAGCGTTTTTTTATTTTTTGAATGTTTGAACGAGCTTCAACATTCACAAGATCGGTTTGATCGATTTCAATCGAAATGCTCATCAAAATTCAATAAAATTAATAAACATCGGTTTCGTATGACCTTATCGTTATTTCAACAAAAAAAACCTCGAGTTAATTATCTTTATTATCGTTGCATAATCAGGAAAATACCTTTTTCGATAATTCTTTCTTACGAGCCCCCTTAAGGATGAACGTTTTTTTTTTGCCATTGACGATTTCGAGAACCAGTCTTGGACAGTTACCGCATTTTTATTCAATGAGACGAAGATCGTGGATGACAACGAATACACCAACGAAAATGTCCAATCCATACTTGTAATACGAAAAAACAAAAAAGGGGGGGGCACTGTTAAGGATCTGTTGCGCAACGAGTTTACCCATATGTAAGGGTTTCTTGAAAACGTGTTTTACCCCTTTTACTGTAAGAGTCATTTCCGGAGGGCTCGAGGGTTCTTTTTTTTTAAAGCAAGATTTCTTCTACTAAGTTTTGAAAAAACGATTTTTTTTTCACATTTTTCATATTCAAGAATTTTTGTGTGATTTCCTTCAATTCTACTTCAATCCAAATAAACCCAGAAGAGCATTCTTCTAGAAGTCTCTTTCGATCAAAACAAACTCAAACAAACCCGGAAGAGGATTTTTCTTTAATTCTCCTTCAACCCAAACAAACCCAAAAGAGGATTCGCCTTTAATTCTCCTTCAACCCAAACAAACCTAAAAGAGGATTTTGCTTCAATTCTCCTTCAACCCAAACAAACCCAAAAGAGGATTCTCCTTCAATTCTCCTTCAACCCAAACAAACCCAAAAGAGGATTCGCCTTTAATTCTCCTTCAACCCAAACAAACCGAAAAGAAAATTCTTCTTTAATTCTCCTTCAATCCGAATCCAAAAGAGGATTCTTTTCCAATTCTTCTTCAACTCGAACAAAACCAAAAAAGAATTCTCTTTCACTTCTCCTTCAACCCAAACAAACCCAAAAGAGAATTCCCCTTCAATTCTCCTCCAACCCAAACAAACCCAACAAAGGATTCTCCTTCAATTCTTCTTCAACCCAAAGAAACCCAAAAGAGGATTCTGCATCAATTCTCCTTCAACCCAAACAAAACCAAAAGATGATTCTCCTTCAATTCTCCTCCAACCCAAACAAACCCAAAAGAGGATTCTCCTTCAACCCAAACAAACCCAACAAAGGATTCTCCTTCAACCCAAACGAACCCAACAAAGGATTCTCCTTCAATTCTCCTTCAACCCAAACAAACTCAAAAGAGGATTCTTCCTTAAACTCTCCCATGGAAGCCAATAGGTACAAACCAGTATAGAAACACAAAGAGACGCGGGTACGTGCGTAATCGTCGGTGAGTTCGAACAGGCCAAGGGATTTCGCGATACGGAGGGACTCAAACGCCCCCTCTCGTAGACACCAAGTATAGTAGTTACACTAGATCGTGGGGTCCGGACTGGGGTCGACCTTCATTAATCAGGGGTCCTGCACTTCCTGGTGATAAATAACGTCGCCTGCCAGAGACCGTGTGTGTACCAGGGTGGTAGAGGGACGCCGGTGACGACGCTTATTTGTATGTACAGACCCGGAATAAGAAGAAGAAGAAGGAGAAGAAGAAAGAGAAGCAGAAGAAGGCAACTGCGATGAAGAGGACGAAGAAGAAGCCCAGGAGACACGTTGCTCCTCGTTATGTTGGTCACGTACAGTTTCGTATATACATGTACAGATATCTAAGTATTGCACCGTACGAAGACACTGTTTATACAGGGTGACTGTTCGTTTCAAATCTTCACTAAAAACGATTGTTCCAGTGATCATCAAGTTAACACCCTTAAAACCCGACCACTGATTTATAACGGTTTTACGATTTTTTGTTATCCGAATTGTTCCAGATTTTTTGTTATTCGAATTGTTCCAGATTTTTTGTTATTCGAATTGTTCCAGATTTTTTGTTATTCGAATTGTTCCAGATTTTTTGTTATTCGAATTATTCCAGATTTTTTGTTATTCGAATTGTTCCAGATTTTTTTTTATTCGAATTGTTCCAGATTTTTTGTACTGAATAATTCTTATAAATACTCCAGTTTGAGTACCTAATTAATCAACACTTACCTGAACCCTGACGAACTAATTAGGAAGACGAAAAGAATTGGTGCTCGAAATGTGCATAATCTGATAAATAAAAATTCTTTTATTGAAGGATTCATCCGAAAAAATCAATAAAATTCAATAATAATAATAATATGGCTAAGGTTAAAATAAATACCCTTCATTGTCGCATTTTTCAGACGATTTATAAAACAGTGGAAGATTTATTTTAACAATCTATGAAGAGCGGGGTATTTTTTAAATAACTTTTTTTTTAGTGAAAAGCCTGAGGATGTTCAATTTGCAGGCTCTTTTTTGCCATTGTTCAATTATTACGTTATTGTTTAATTTTTTAAAAACTATTTTTCAGGTTATATTATCATTTAAACTATTTTTGATATTTTTAGGCTACATTCCAGGCTATTTTTTATTATCAGTATTTTTTTATAATTGCTATTCTCTCAATTATTTCTCGAGCTATTTTTCGTAATTATTTCCAGATTATATAACATTTGTAAAAAATCGATAAACCATGATGATTCTTTAGCCACTTAATTTTGATTCCTAGTTGATGGGATTTAATATTATTCGAGTTACTTCTGGAATGAGTGGTTTCAAGGTATAGGACGAATTACCGGTCACCCTGTATGCGTATTTGTGCACAGTCGAATCTCACCTAGCATCGGTTCGGAATATATGTCCAGGCAGTGGAAACTGCAAGGTTCGAAGCTCGAGCAGTGCACAAAATCTTGGCTCATGTGTAACAGAGAGAACAACCGAGAAATGGCCAGAGAACAAGATTAAAATAAAGGATTCTCGGGACATAAAGTTGGAGAGAAGTGAGAGACAGGAAGCAGCAAAGAGAGAGAGAGCGAGAGAGAGAGAGAGAGAGAGAGAGAGAGAGGAAAATAGGAAAAGGTGGGATGTGCAGGCGTACTTCAGCTACGATATATGATCCTGGCTTGGAGCACAATTACAAATATCCATCGATTGTTACCAGCCGGATCTAAGTTCTGATAAGTTTAACTCAAACCTAAAGAAACCCAAGCACAAACTAACCCAAACAAACACAAACCCAAACAAACAAACACAAACTAACCCAAAAAAATACAAATAAATACAAACAAAAGCAAACTGACCCAAACAAAGACAAATTGACCCAAACAAACATCAACTGACCCAAACAAAGACAAATTGACCCAAACAAACATCAACTAACCCAAACAAACCCAAACAAGTGTTTCGTTGACCCTTTCCGCTATCAACAATTTCCATCGATACCACTCAAGTTTTCCAGCTTCCAGTTTCAACCCAATAGTCCAATTCCATAGCTACTCTGCATCAAGACATTTTTGAAGCTCCTCTTCCATTCTTCACCGATCTATGATCCGATAGGGTTTTTTTCCAGTTCATTACTGTTTTTCCATCAACGAGCAATCACCTTCCCCTTTGATGCAACATCACTAGGAAGTATCGTCGTTTTGAAAGCCACGAGGGTGGAGCTCACAAATCCAGGTTGCAACAAGTCTCACCGCAAGTTCGACGGAGTTTATAGTACCAGATCTGCGTGGAGAGTACACAGGCCTATTCTATTCGCATCTACGTAATATAATCCCATGTGTGAGATCGGTGACACCCACAATCATCCACATCTTATTTCTATCTCTTTCTCTTTTCAGCTACAGCAATGGGATCTCAGAAACTCTCGCGCATCCAACTCTCGCCATCACCATCAGCTTTCACATTTCCCATAAAGAGTGCAACGCGGCAATAAGCGAGAAACTTCACACACAACTGGGCGTTTATAGCCTCGTGCGGCGTGTATCGCGGGTGGATGATTACGACCGAAAGAGAATGAGAGAGACGAGCGAGGGGGAGGGGAAAGAGCGAAGGAGGGGCGAGGGGAGGGGGGGCACAGTTATTGCGCGACGAACCTTGCACTCGCCCTGGTGCAAGACAATAATAATAAGACGACGACGATGAAACGAGAAACGTGTTGCTGGTTTTCATATACGCCCCGGGAAGGATTACATATTCTCTTGTTGAAAATAGCGACCCGTGCGAATTATAATAATACATTATTTTTTTCTTCCATCTCATTTTGGAGCCCCTCTAACCCTCGCTCTCAGTCTGTTATTGCATTTTTCGGCTGTTATTTTTATTCATTTTGTTTCCTTTTATTTTTTACTTTATTTTTATTTTTCATAAATTTTTTGTTATTTCAAGTTGAGCGTTTTTGTATTGTTATTGATTTTATTGCGGTTTGGGTTTGTTTGGGTTTGTGGTGGTTTTTTTGTATTATTTTTATTATTATTGTTGCGTTGTTGGTTTATTATTAATTTCTGAATTTTGTATGATTTTTCGATTTGTTGTTTTTATAATGTTGCTCGATAGTTTGTACTAGGGCGTGAGAAACTTTATCATCATCCTCATCCTCCCTCTCTCTCCCTCTTTTTTTGTTTGCATCTTTTTCACTTTTTTCTTGATTTTTTTTGCCACTTAACACTCTGTACCTGGTTCCCTATTATTCCTGGAATTACATCAGTAGTTTTGGTTTTCAGTTTTAGGTTTGTTTTGACTTATAAGTTGTCCATTTTTAGTCAAGTCTTCCGGTAAGACCGAATATTTTTTTAATGCTTTTACTTTTTTTTTGTTATTTTGATTAAAATTGCATTTTTTGTATCATTGTTATATTATTATTGAGTTATTATTTTGGTAAACTTTATATCTACATTTTATTCAAATTTTTGTTGAAACTTAAATTGGACGGAAGTATTTTCCTACGCCATAATAAAATCTATCATCATCATCATCTCTCTCTCTCTTCCTCTCTCTCTCTTTTTTTGTGATTTTTAGTTTTTAGTTGTTAATTTATTTTCAAGGTAATTTTAAAGTTTAGTTTAAGTTATGAGTTGTCCATTGTTCATCAAGTATTTCGGTAGACTTCATATTTTTTTTGAACATTTTGGCATTTTTTGGTTATTTTCGTTAATATCGCGTTTTTTGGTATTTTCTTTGAATTATTATTTAGTTATTCGTTGGTTAACCGTTATATCTTTTTTTGTTGAAATTTTTGTTTAATTTTAAATCGACTGGAAATCCTTTACTGGGGCATAATAAAATCTATCATCATCATCATCTCTCTCTCTCTCTCGGATGTCTACTGTGAAGCATCACGTAACAAAGTGAGATTCCCGGGGACGATAACCAAGACAATCGGAAGTTGTGCTCACACCTTCTCCGCGGTCTCGAACACGAGCTTACGAAACATCGCGGATATTGCACTTTCCTGACTTCCTCGGAATCGTTCCGTAAAAATTGCGTCCGATGAATACTAGGTATACTCTCGTTTCGACGTTCAAAGCTAATTCCCAATTTGTCGATGTACCTAAATAGGAATACGTTCCCCAATGGGGGACCCGGAAAGATCCTGACTTCTTATTCGATTTGAAGTACGTGGGAAGCATGTAGGTAATTCATACTGGAATCCAATTGGATTTTGCACTGTTTCCTGATTAACGCTGCTTGAGTATTATCGCTTACCATCTGCGAATCGCCAATATGGGAAAAATTCGAAAGTCCGGTTGAAAATTCAGTAGAGTTTCGAGTACAGTTGAATCAATTTTGTGATTTCGAGCACATTTGATTCAATTTTGTGGTTTCGAGTACAGTTGAATCAATTTCGAAATTTCAAGTACAGTTGTATCAATTTCGAAATTTCAGGTACAGTTGAATGAATTTCGCGATTTCGTAACGTAAGATCGTTAACGTAACTTAATTGAGTTAACGAGTCAAGTTAAGTTACGCTAAATGAAGTTAACATAACTTAAGTTAAGTTAACTTAGTCAAGTAAAGTGAGCTTAACTAAGTTAAGTTAAGTTTAAGTAAAGTTAAGTTAAGTTTAAGTAAAGTTAAGTTAAGTTTAAGTAAAGTTAAGTTAAGCTTAAGTAAAGTTAAGTCAAGTTAAGTTAAGTTTAAGTTAAGTTAAGTTAAGTTAAGTTAAGTCAAGTCAAGTCAAGTTAAGTTAAGTTTAAGTTAAGTTAAGTTAAGTTAAGTTAAGTTAAGTTTAAGTAAAGTTAAGTCAATTTAAGTTTAAGTTAAGTTAAGTTAAGTTAAGTTTAAGTGAAGTGAGGTGAACTTAAGTTAAGTTAAGTTAAGTTTAAGTTACGTTAAGTTAAGCTAAGTTTGAAACCATTTGAACGAATCAAGTTAAGTTAACTTAGTTCGTTCCAAGCGTTAACTTAGCCTAACGTTTAAGGTTAACTCAACGTTAAGTGACAAACGTTAAGTTAACTCAGTTCTTAGACTTTCGAAATGATCTCTTCAAATGAATTTGAAGATCGAATTCCCGGTCACCCTGTATATGTAAAGGGGTGAGATATCGCGAAAAGTCTCGTCAATCGATGGATATCGAGTCAATCGCCGAGACTATCCGGACATTGTCAGTACGTGGCGCGAGCCCAACGTGAGCGATTTGAAATCCAGTCTGGAGGTATATATATCGTTGAGTTGTGTAGTAAAACCTATACCTAGAAAGTTTCTATACAGATTGAAGGATGCCTAGGGAGGAGTTCCGTAGAGTCCTGTTTTGCAAGATCTTTCAAGGCGGCGTGGCAGCATCACAGCAGCAGGAAGAGAGTAACAGTACACGCCGTTCGCGAGAGCAATATAAATCTCGGGACCGGAGCAAATCGTTGAGTTAGGAGAACGCAAGAGAGAGAGAGAGAGAGAGAGAGAGAGAAAGAGAGAAAAAACAGAGAGGAAATAGGAAGGGGACGAAACGATTGATGCTAGGCTTGAAAGAACGGACAAGATGCCATCAGCTTTCCAGTCATTGGCACACGTAGAGTAACTCGAATTTCATGGGAATCCTGATACCCGATGTTTTTCCTCATCAGTTCCTCGAGATGAGACTTGATACCGAAAACAACTGGACTTGCCTTGGATTGATAGCGATTTTTGACCATTTGAGGGAAACCTATGAAACGTATGAATCACGAAGCTCATTTAACGATGTCACCTTAGGTTTTTCCATATTTTCGAATAAGTAGAAAATTATAGTGTTATTTGAGGTTATCTGTTAATGATAAGGATAATTTGAGGTTATAATGAATGGGATTATATGAGTTTATGGTAAATACCTGGTATGGTGAAGGAGTTAAAATGGAGTTCAAAGAACAAGGTGGCTCGATAGAGCTGACACGGCCAGTTTCACCTTTTAAGTTAGTACGTGCATGAAATTCCTCATTAGATACAAAATTGATTTTTTTGTATACTGTAATATAGCAATTCAAAATGACGTTCGAGATAATTCAGCATACATAACCGAGGAAATACGACAGTAATTAAGGGCATGACGAACACGCCTTCGTCCACTTCGAAATTTTGAAACCACTATTCTCTTAATCGGCTGAACCAATTGGTATGAAATTTTTTGTGTGCATTCAGGACGATGGCACCGAGGGCCTCCTGCTCGCCATTTTGGATAAAAACATTTCATCTTTGAGAAATCGCGACGAGAAACCGAGAACACGCCTCCGTCCACTTCGAAATTTTGAAATCACTGTTCTCTCAAACGGCTGAACCAATCGGTACGAAATTTTTTGTGTGCATTCAGGACGATGGCACAGAGGGCCTACCGGTTGCCATTTTGGTGTAAAACGATTAATTCTTGCGAAATAGTGGTTTGAAACGGAAATATTTGCGATTAGACAGAAACTCTGCGAAAAGCGGAAAGTGTCAATGAAACAGTCGCAATTACATTTATTTTATAAAAAGCATAGGCTACCGGTGATTATTAAATGTATTGTATTTTTCTATTTTCAGACTAAAAAAATCATAGATATACTGTTGACTGGTCAATCCGTTAGTACTATCTTAAGGACATGTCGAAGATGTACCACGTGACACACGAGTGCGAGAGAGATAGTCGAAATTAAAAAACCGCAATTTCTCAAGAACGAAAAATTTTTATCGTAAAATTCAAGCATCTATTTCTGCCTCTATGAATTCTAAAACGACTGATGCTCGATTTTTCGCCGTAAACTTAATCGACGCCGAGAAAACCGATTTCGAAAAATTGTGAGGTTATATTGATGTTCGTCATGCCCTTAAAAACGTGTTTCCGGTGATAAAAAAAAATATGAAAAAAAAACGTGGTCTTTAGAATTCGATGATGAGTAACATATCAAAAAATGAACAAAATCGTATCGGGTGAACGAAAACGATTTCTTCGTTAGTACGAAGGGAAACGAGTGAAGAAATCGTCAGTTCTCGATATCGGGATATAATGGAAGTATCGAAAGATTTGCATGAGCAAAAGCATGTCTTTTCTTACGATCACTAAACCTCATATAACTTCAGCGTGGTTCAAGGATCTAAGGGTTTTAATACGTCGTTCGAAGGTACTCGAAGCTTCACAGTACAATATCTTGAGGCTGTTCACTCTTTTCCTCTTTCTCTCACTCTCTCTCTCTTTCTTGGTGGACATAGACGGAGACCCATCGAATACCTCTTACGCTGTTTTATCACTGAGGCCATAACGTTTCCCCATCGTTATTTTTCGCTTTCCGATTTATGCAGCCACTTCCACTAGAAGGGCTTCGCCATTACGATTTTTCTTCTTATTCGACGTACTCTCGAAGTATCCCCGTCGATGAAACGACGCGACCGTCTATCTACAAACGACAGCGACGAAAAAGGGAAAAGTGTCTTGTCCTCTTTGCAAATTTGCATTATTACCTTGATTCTCGTAATATGGCCTAATATCATTCAAAACCTCTGGCAAATCGGCCAAGTCACAGGTAAAGATCGTTCCATTGGATTAAAGCCACCACAGCTTACGGTTAATCCGGCTAACCCAAACAAACCCAAACAATAATTCGAAAATTTATGTATACATTTTCAAAATATTCATCGAAAAATACGTGCATCAAATTTGTTTGATTTAATAATAATTAAAATGCATTTTTATTGTCTGTAAATAAAATATTATTATAAATTAATAATTCAATTAATAATATATATTACATATTATAAATATATATTACATATTAAAATTCAATTTACGTAATAATTCGTAATTTTATTTTATCTAATTTTATTATTTTTTTTCAATTAGAAAAAAAATTTCAATTTTAATTTTATTTTATTAATTTAATGGGCATTCAAAAATTATTTATATATTATTGATTATTCACTAATTATTCATAACCTAAACAAACCCAAACAAAATTCTTTTTGTTTTTTCGACACAAAAGTGTTTTTATTAATTATAATTCCTACTTGATATTTAAAATTAATAATTATCGTGAAGTTCTCTTTCGAGTTGAAGAATTCTCGTACAGTGAGCCTCCGAGTGATAAGAAGATGGCGAGGAAATCAACAGGATGAGAAAGAAGGCATAACAGTACCGTTCTGGTACAACGAGAGGGTTCTGGCCTTTATACCCTGAGCTTGAACGTTATAAATCTCGGGGCGAGAGCAAATTGTTCTTTGAGCTGGAAAAGATGAAACACAACGGGAGAAGTCCCTCTTTCCCTCGGTCTGCACGTGGCTAGGGTGCAACACGTATACAACGGAGCCAGATAATATAACAACTAACAGAAAACGTTGTACGGTGGTATCTTCTCTCCCGAGCTCCGGAGCTTTCCTGTTGTTTCATAGACCTTATGTACGAACTCTCTCCCTTATACAGGGTGTCCACAAAAATATCAGAACTCCTCAAAATAACGCTTTCATAAAAAACTACCCAAATATAAAACCATGTCTTTAAAAAAAAAACGTTGCGGTTTTAACGTCAAACCGGAAATGAAAAAAAATATAAAGAAAAATGTGAAAATATGTCTTCTGTCTTCTGTATTTTTTAAAAACGTTTTTCATACATTTTCTATCAAATATAAATGTCTGACACAAAAGTTAGGATTTTCATGTGAAATCGAATGTTTAAAAAAACAGTAAAATTTGTACTTTTATTTAGATGTTTTACTGCCCTTTGTGTAAAATTATATTTGCCCTAGGTTATTTCATAAATTGACTTTTAAATAGTCGTCATATGTGAAAATATGTTGAATTTTCTATATCACCGAAATGTATCGATGTTTATTTAAAAAATACGAATTTTCGTTGGTAACCGATGAGCTTTGATGAAATAGTACATACATTTATGAAAAATTAATGTATCTGGTAAAAATAAATGTATATATTCATATTAATGATTCATGTAATTCATTATTACTTTTGTCATTATTACGTAATTCGTAATTTAAAAAAATATATAGATACTAGATTTTGGTCACACATTTTACTAGTTTATGAACAGTAAAGATATTTCTATTTATGATAACGATTCAAATTTTCATGAAATTTCGAGAAAAAATGTAGAAAAACAGTAAATTCGAACTACGATAGTGGAAAATCTGATATATAGTGATAACAGGACTATTTTTTTGCATACCCGATTGTGCATTAAAATTGTAAGATTTTTTTTTCTACACATGTTTTGTTATTTTGGTAGTATTTGTCATGTTGCTTTCTGAACACCCAGTATATAGTTTCTTATCTATATATACACGAATATCTCTTTGTTTCTGTCCAGTATGAAAGTCCCACAGCCCGATAATTCAGGATCTCTCGAGGTCGGATATTTCACGAGGTTCTAAGAGTCCATGGTGAAGCCAAGGCATTGAATGTCCATAGGGACCTAGGGGCCTTTCTCCGCGTCCCGTAGGAGCGTCCGAGCGGTGTCGGTATGACTCCTAATACCCATGGGGGAAGATAAAACAAAATATGTATACGTAGGGGTCGAGTAGGAAACCCGAACTTTGAATGACCAGAAGGCTCAAAATTCCAAATTTGAATAAACCGAAACTACAAATTTCGTAAATTTTCGGGTTTGTTTGGGTTTGTTCAAAATCAAGGATTTTAAATCAAACTCACGAACCCAAACAAACTCAAACAAATTTCGTAAACTTTTAGAAAATTGGTATTTTTGAACTGGAAGAATTCGGAATTTGGAGCCTTCTGGTCAATCGAAGTTCGGAAATTGTGAGATGTGCGCCGCGCCGGAATTCGCCGGAAGTAAATGTCACGAATGTCGGATGATATTTTATCGAAACCGTAAAGAAAAACCTGAAAATTGTCGTTACCCACGGATTTCCACAAATACTTGATGAACTCGTATGATTCTGGTACCAAAATGTATTTTTTGAATATGGCGACTTTTTTCCCCTTCAAATCGTGGCATTAGCCAAAATCTCTAATTTACATAATTTCTATCATGGCGTCCGCATTGTAACAGAATCAGTAATTTCTTTGTCGATTTGCCAAATTTGGGGAGAAGGCAACCGTTCTATCAATTTGACATTATCCAGTCAAACCCAAACAAACCTAAACATTTCTGATGAAATTCCGAAAAGCCGTTTAGAAAATTTGTGAGAAGTTACCTTGAAAAGAAAACTGTGGTACTGGGTCGAAAGTGTGGAATCCCAAAGAATGACCACGAAAGGGAAAAGACGTAATGAAAAAAAATATAAATTTGAGAATAGGCAAAAAGATTGCGGCATTGGAAGTTGAAGGTAAAAAGGGGTAAAGAGGACAAGGGATGAAAATACAGGAAGTGGCGATAGATAACAGCTGGGAAGAAGATAAATAGAAAACTAAGCAGTGACGTCCTTTTCGCGACGCTTCTTCAGCCTCTCCTCATTCGCGTGTAGGACGTATTTTATTATCTTCGTTTCCCACTACCATTTGGTACCACTGAGTACTGAGTGTACAACTGTTGGCTCTTCCAATCTTTCCTTTTCGTCTATTTATTTATTTATTCATTTTTTTCACCATCTTTTATTTCTCGTACCAGTTTCGTTGGGGTTAGGTACGCAGGATCACGGCTTATCAATATACCGTCTTGGAATAAGGTTGGAATTTAATTTTCTCTCATGGTCCAACCATTGGAGACTTCAAGAGATATCTCTCCTCCATTCTCGCACCCCTGTACGATCTTCGTAGTAGGGTGCACTTTCCTCTTTTTTTTTTTAATTGCTTTTTATTTTTGTTTTTGTTTCTGTTGAACTCCAATGCCGGAGTGCACGGAATATCGCTTACAAAATGAAATTAATTGCCAACCGGCGGGGAATTATACGCGAAACCGCACACACACACACACGAGGAGCCCAGAGAAATCTCGTATTACTTATTCTCTCCATCCTTCGATCCACCTTCTCTACCTCTTTTTCTTCACCAATGGGATTTATGGTTCCCAAGGGCGGATCTAACGATTCCTTGTACACCCCAGCGCCACCACAACCACCGTAACCACCACTATATCCTTTTGCTCTCCTCTCATCTCTTTCTCTCTCTCCCCCCCCCTCTCTCTCTCTCTCTCGAAGATCTGAAGCAAGCATCTGAAGCGAGGCAACCGCGGGGCGAATAATATAAAGTTTAGCGAAATAAGATACTCGCGGATAGTCAAGGTCGTAACTTCGATGCCTACCACCAGAACACTCTGACTGGGCACGCACCCCATTACCAAGGAATTTCGCATGAATCCTATCTAGATCTCTCGTATATTATATCCGTATGTACAAGCTAAAGTGCTCACCTCTTTGTGACTAGGTATAGGGAAATTCCCATGGGGGACCGGTTAACTCAGGATAACTCAAATCTGCCATCCTCAGTATGGATCGAATCGTCTTTTTGGGATTGGATTTTGCCTGCGTTTCGAGGGAACTCTCGAAGTAGGCCTGCTCAATTTACTGGCTTGACAAATTGACTGTAGGCTCCAGTGTGTAGCTGGATAGAAATTTGAGTTGGGGAAGAGTACTGCTTCTGATCTTTCCTGTATGGAAAATTCCCTAAATGGTATGTTCTGATGCAGCTTTCAATCTAAACGGGTTTGAAACTAGGTTTTGATCTTTCCTTTCTGGGGGACTGATCAGGAATGGGTTGAGCAACTGGTAAATGATCAGAAAAGTCGAATTATCCAGGTCCTTGAAAGCTTCATTGTAGGTTATTCACAGTCATCTAACGATTGGACAAATTAAGCCATGGATTATAGGGACTGGTGCCACATTGGGTTTGTCGTTTGTCATGGCTAGGTCGATCCAGATCCCAGAAAGCTTCATCAGTGGTTAGCCACAGTCATCTAACGATTGGACGAATGAAGTCATGGACTAATAGGGACTGGTGCCACATTGGGTTTGTTGTTTGTCATGGCTAGGTCGATCCAGATCCCAGAAAGCTTCATTGGAGGTTATCCACAGTCATCTAACGATTGGAGAAATTAAGCCATGGACTCATAGGGACTGGTACCACATTGGGTTTGTCGTTTGTCATGGATAGATCGATCCAGATCCTAGAAAGCTTCATCAGGGGTTATCCACAGTCATCTAACGATTGGACAAATGAAACCATGGGCTAATAGTACCTAGTGCCATATTGCGTTTGTCTTTTTCCATACCCCGATTAGCTTGATGAAGAATGATGAAGTCCAGATGAAGGTGAAGTTCCCTGAAATTTTGGTCAGAACCATCAGAGGTTATCCACGTTAATCTGATTACGAATAGAAATGGATTTATGGAGTAACATGGGAATATCGGATGTTCGCTAAGTGTTACATTCAACGGCTCGTTATGGCGTGATGCAGCGAGGGTTACAGTGTGATACAGGGAACGAATTAGATTCGCTTGCAGGTGCCGTTAATACGGTTTCGGTAACCCGCGGATTCCACGCTTCGTCGACCATATCGCGAGACTCTATATCAGCCTGATATCGATCAAAGTCCCATTACCATGGGAATTTATGCGAAAGACGTACAACACGTACACGTTTTTTGGTTTCGACCAGCGATCCATCGCTGAAAGCCTATTTACGTAGGCAGGAGTGAGGGAGTTAGGAATTGAGGAAAGGGAAAGACGAGTTCCGCGTTCGGGGTCATTGATAAAGACTTGACCTTCGAAATGGTGCCGTTCGCCGACAACTCATTCTCAACAATCCACAATTTATACACACGTGAGGTATCCTAGCGTACTGTTTTCTGCGCATGCGCTCTGTAACTTCGCGTGCGTCTACGACCCAAGAGCTTATCGCTCTTGAATATCGATCACTAACTATTTGCAAGTTTGAAGTTCGAGGTCAACGGGAGAACTTCCTTTGGAATTGTTCGAGAACGCGATAATGACACGGTACAGTTCACGTAGTATTTCCTACTCGCGATATCTAGTTTTCTTTCTCAGATACGTTCCGGGCAATCCCGTTCTTGCTGCTGATCCAATAGGCCGACTATTGGGTCAGCAGCGTTGCGATCCGTTGGACTTTTGATACTCGTAGCACAGGATTTTTTGATAAATACTGTTTTGTCAAGGTGACAATATGGAGACATTTCATTTTAGGATTGCTGTGTTTGGGTTTGTTTGGGTTGGCCCAAACGTCATTGATATCCCCAGGAGACTCAAACGTCATTGACGTCCTCAGGTGACCCAAACTTTATTGACGTTTTCAAGAGACCCGAACGGCATTGACGTCTTCAGGTGACCCAAACGTCATTGACGTCCTCAGGGAACCCAAACGATATTGACGTTCTCAGGGAATTCAAACGTCATTAACGTCCTCAAGTGACCTAAAACGTCATTGACGTCATCAGGGGACTCGAACGTTATTAACGTCCTCAAGTGATCCAAACGTCATTGACGTCCTCAGGTAACCCAAACGTCATTAAATCAACTTAAATAAAATCAACTTAAATTGAATAAACTTAAATAAATATTAATTCGACTTCAATAAAACAAAATAAAAGCATTGGTCACAAAATTTCCATTTTTTTACGTACTAATATTAATTGAAGACCAAAAAGTAGAACATTTTTTTTCATCACGTTCCTAAAATGTTATGAATAATAACCGTGGAGTAATAAATATTAATTATAATACTTTTTTTTTAAGTTACCATACAGGTGACTTAAAAAAATTATTCTTTACTTTTTAACCTTTAGTTAATTCAGTTCCATGAAAAGTTGCAAATTTTATGGACTAGAAATGTTTTTTTTTATTGCATCATGCATCATCTCCTTTAAGATGGACGTTTACACTTCGACGGCTCTAAATATTCCAGAAGTGGACAAAATTTCGACGTTTCATTTTTCATCTCACAGAAAAGTCAAATTAAACAAAAGCTGGTAACAAAACGTTTTCAGGTGTGATAAGAAAATCGTTTTAACTACAATTCAGTCCAGGTAGAAAAATCAGGATCACTCGTTTTGAAGAAAAAAAGCAAGAATACCTTTACGAACGTATAAACCGTAATCCTAAATGCACAATAATTTAAATCTTATCTCAATTTCAATAGTAGAGTCTCGGGTTAGTAGGATTAGGTCTGGTAAAACGGTGTGACCTCTGAGGCCGCCGGAAAAAAATAGGTATCGTTTAGAAGGGGCGGCAAGAGAGAGAAGGATGTCCAAAGGCTCGTTTCATTATTCCAGACACGTTTCTTCGGCTTGACCCAGACCTCTACAAGCTGCCGGTATATTAGACGAAACTTGGGTCGACGAACTTTAATGTAACACGAATAAACGATTTCCGGGTCAAATTCGATGCGCTCTAGGATCCACACTTAAATCCAAATTTCGTATTCATCGCGCTGTCACGTGATTAAAAAAAACAAAAATTTTTTTTGCCTCCCGAAACGGTTTTTCAAAACGTCGAATTTTTTCAAGGCAGTGGTTTGGCCTATAAATAAAAAGGGAGGAATTCGAAAACCGAATCCAAACAAACCCAAACAAAAAGGTTCATAGCACAATACATATTATTACAAAGAAATATTTTCATATTTAATAATAAATATTTATTGTTTTTTCAATGTGTGATTAATAACTTATTTTTAAAATTTGATAATTAGTATATTTTTCAAATTATTGAATAAGTCAATTCTCCGAAAATAATCGAAAAATACAATATAAGTTTATTTAAAAAATATAAATAAAAAATACTCGATAATGGCGGTTTTTTAAAACCCTAAATAAAATTAATAGCTAAAAAACGATAAAACAATTAATAACAAATGTAATAAAATTTACAAAAACTGAAAATCCTGAAAAACTGAAACCGAAAACTGAAAGATCCTGAAATCCTCCATTTCAAATTCTAAAAAATCTGAAAATCTTCGTCTAAAATCAGAATCTGAGAAAAAATCACAAAAACGAAAATAATGTTTGAACCAATGAAAAATGGTATTAAATACATGGGGGTCTTTCGGCTTAAATTTGGGTCTCCCATCGACATGCTTCCTGTGATCCACCCCTCTTGTTCCACCCTGTATATACTTATACGAGAGAAAGTCCAAATACGTTCTCAATTTCCCTTTTCACGATTGACACGACTCCTTCCCTCCCCCCACTCCTTTTCTTTTTCCCTCTTTCTCATTCCGATCGTTTTGTTAGGCAGAAACTATCTCAATGACGCAGATGAACGCTCGTTCGAATCACGAAGAGACAAATCGATTATTTATCGTTCCACTTTCACCTTTCCTATAAAGCCGTCACGAATTCGACGAGACGGTCGATCAATACGGAGAATATTCGAAACCAGAGAGAAAGAGAGAAAATGAGAGAGAGAGAGAGAGAGAGAGAAAACGGAGCCTGTAAGAGCCGCAAATCAATTGATCGACAGCGAGTGATTTGTAACATATTATTCGAATGTCCAATCCGAAGCTGGTACACAATGAAAGTTTCGAAATTCGATGATTTATTAGTTTTCGTATCGACAACGATGTTCACACCAGGTACAATTGTCGTCAAGAAATATCGATCGAATCAGCGATTTCGTTACTTTCCAAAACCATTAAAATCACATTGAATTTTGAGATTTCCAATAATATCTACTAATTATCCTGGTTTTACTTTGGTGCACTAAAGATTCGAATTTTTTTTACGAAAGATAGATTTGCAAAAAAAAATGAGAGCTCATTATATAATATGACTATTTGAAAAAAGGTGTGTTCGTAAAAAAAAATACTGTAATTATTATATTACAGTATATAATATTACAATAAATAATTTGTAATTAGCCTTTGGTTGACGACAGGTGTCTGGACCAAAGTTTGAATCCAAATATCAATTATCGAACGAGAACTCTTTTACAGTTGATTTGGATTTCGAATTATATAAATTGTAATAACTGTATTTTATTATTTATAAATATTTGCAATGATATTTTCCATTATTGTGTTATTTTCGATTACTTAGTTTTACAATTATTGTTTAGAATTGTTATACTTTTTGCAGTCGAGTAAAAGTATTATTTAGATACCATTATTACATAATTTATGATTACGCAACATTGTTATGTACAATTATTATATTATTTATAACTGTGTAAAATTATTATTAAAAATTATCATATCAATCCCTTACAATTATATAATTGTACGATTGAGTTGAAGTTCATTAAAAAAAAAAGAACTATTTGCCCTTTTGGGGTGGGGTAGGAAACCCGAACTTCGAATGACCAGAAGGCTCAAAATCCCGAATTTGAATATTCCGCAACTACAAATTTTGTAAATTTTTGGGTTTGTTTGGGTTTGTTTAAAATCAAGAGTTTTAAATCAAACTAACGAACTCAAACAAACCCAAACAAATTTCGTGCTTTTGCTGGCATGATCTTTAGGAAATTTGTAGTTTCGGAATTTTGAGCCTTCTGGTCAATCGAAATTCGTGTTTCCTGCCCAGCCCCGCCCTTTTAGAGGAGAAAAAAAAGGACTTCATTTTTTGAGAACAGGATTGAAAAAAAGTGTCTTTTTGTCCGTTTTTCGCACTCCAAAAGAATTTCTCGAATAACGTAGGCAAACCCAAACACCTGATTGTGGCGCCTAGATGAGCCTAAATCCAAGTCAAAGAATAAAAAACGTGACTTTCGTTAATCGAGTCTCTCCGATCGAATTCCCTGTTTCGCGAATGATAATGAGAGTCGTGTATCGGAATAGTGTTAATGTAGGAATAGAAGTCCGGTGAAATCGCGAGACCGATCAAAAAAGTAGTATTGGGAACAAAAGATACGCCAGGAATTGTGCGTTTTCGCTTCAGAGCTGAGATATAGTCCTCGTAATTGTATATATGAAGCAGGTGAACTGACAGTTGTCTCGAGTGTACGTCACGAAACCGTCACTTTTCGCGAGGGTCGATCATAGATTCAGGTTTCGCGTCCTGTCACGTGCGTTTATGGTGAAATGTTTTAATGTATGTTATCAACCACGTAAAGTGCTACGAAACTTCCATAAGAACATTTCGATCCTATTTTGTGTATTAGTTTATTTTTTATAAAATGTATTTCTTCTGGGGAAATTTATTAAAATTTTTTAATTTTAATTATTTAAATTAAATAATTAAAATTAAAATTATTTAAATTTTTTATTGAATTTTTTTATTCCGAAAAAACTAGCTTATTTTTAATAAATTTTTAATATTGCTTAGGAATGTTATCTATATTATTTAATCCTTTATTCCGGTTTTATAAAATTAATTTACATCGTATGAAATTGCATTATTTTATAGAAATGTTATAAATTTTTTGTTACTTATTTATTCAATTTGACTAAATTTAATTTATTTTCTGTGATGTTTTCTAATTGAATAATTCAACGATTAATAGTTACAGGAATTCTAAATTCATTGTTGTTGAAAGGTTGATATTTTTGTGAACTTTATTGTTACGTTATGTGATTTATATTTTAAATAATATATTAATAATTAATAGATATACGGTAAAAATTCGATCAACAATCATTTTTAAAAATTCTTCATTTTTAAAAAATTAAGAATTGATACATATTTATAACAAACATTATGCAGATCGGGAAATCAGGAGTGAGGAAAATATCTTGGCAAGTGAAACCCAGACGATGGGAAAATACATCGTTTCCCTGCAGCTTCAAGTTGTTCCTTCACTCGAGAAATTGCAAATAATATAGTTGAACTATTTATTTTCTCATTGACGAGGTGTTTGCATCTACATTATACTTTGAAATATGTCTATTTGTTCTTCACCTCTTTGAATGACGTCCAATGTCGAACAAATTGGTTAAGATCATACGGTCATTGAAAATTGGAAAAATATTTCGTTCGGAATGAAAAGTTAGTATGTCACGTTTTCCCCATTACGGTTAGGTTCCATGATGTCTTCATGCTCTTTTCGACGAGTCAATAATCGTGATAATGAAGACTATTACGGTTTAGCTATTTTGACATTATGGATAAGGTAAATGTTACAATAACTGTACACGTTCATTCATATTTTATTATGAATAAATATATTAATTCGTTAATTATATGTTTTCAATTATTATATAATTTCAAAATATATATAATTAATAAATTTCAAATTATATATTTTCAGTATATTATTTCGTTGATTATGGATTTTTAATTATATATATATATATATATTTATAAGAAAATATGTAATTCATAATTAAACTTATGATTAATCCGAAATCATTACACATTACATTTGATTATTGAAACTTGAAATAAATATCATTCAATTTGTGCTCCTACATATAATGGTTTTTATTTGCATTTTGGAAAATTAAAAATTCGTTAAAAAGAATGGAATAACAAAAGTGAAATAAAAAATCATTACATTTGGGTTAAAAATTTAAATAATGTGTAGTTATTTCTATCTAATCATACATGTAATGATCGATATTTATTTAAACAAATATTTTTAATGCCATATAATCATTCATTTATCCAAATACAGTCCATCTAATTTGTGTTCACATATGTAATGATTTTTATTTTAATTTGTTAGTTTACTCTAGTTTGTATTGAAATACGAATCGTTAGATTTGTGATCGCAAAAAAATGAAATATAAAAATAAAAATTTGTAGTTAATCGTTTATTCGAATTTCACGATTAAATTTGTGTCCCAAAAATCAGTGCGTAAAAAAATTCGATTAAATTCAGACTTTGGAAAAATAATTGCAAAAGATTTCGCATAATTCGACCAGAATAAATTAGGCACAGTTAATTGTTGAGTAAATGATAAGAATATTAAAAAAATTATGTCGTCATAGCGTCTGAATAAAAACTGCTGAATCACTGAAATTTCTTGTGTCTTAATTATTATTATTCTCGAAGGAAGTGTTTTTGTATCCGCTTGGGAAAGTGCAGAGAATCCGAACATGATGTTCAAATTAGCGAAGAATGACTTGTGCGTCAAGAAACTGGTACGTGTTCGTAATTCTAGG
Source organism: Ophioninae sp. B BG-2022a (assembly GCA_030522765.1). Lineage (NCBI taxonomy): Eukaryota > Metazoa > Arthropoda > Insecta > Hymenoptera > Ichneumonidae > Ophioninae sp. B BG-2022a. The sequence goes on from JAPYZJ010000192.1 coordinate 41,884, forward strand.
TTGACCCAGTAATCATACAGTGAAAAAAACGGTCTTCATAACCTACATCTGTCTTTGATGTTTATGATAAATGATTGACAGGGCGTGGTCCCTTTCGAGGTAATTGTTCGCCCCGTAAATAATAAGGGAAAGAATTCAAAAATTGAACGAAAAAGAAGAACTAAAAAGGTTGATAACGCGCTACATGTTATTACGACGAAAAAATTATTTATATTTAATAATAAATATTTATGTCTAAAAACTTTCGATAAACAAATTATTTTCCAAATAATTGTATAAGTCGATTCTTCCAAAATTAATCGATAAGTACAAAACAAATGTATACAAAAAATGTAAATAAAAAATATTCAATAATGACAGTAAAAAATAAATTATATCTCTTGTAAAAAAAAAACAAATGAAAATGTTAAAACGTATAAATAATTATAAATTAGAAAATAATGAATTACAAAAGTTCTACATAAAATAAATGTCCACAATAAGATTTATAAATAATTATTAACAAGAAATTCATAAATTATCAATACCGTAAATAAAATCAATTAAAATAATAAAATTTTAAATTAACAAAAATAGTTTTTAACGCAAACAGAAACTAGGTACATCGTACAAAATTTACCATGAATCTTCAAGTCAAAAATCGAATATTGAAAATTCCATGGAAAGTGATTGGAAGTTCCAGGCAAAGGGTGAACCTTTCGCGGGTCTGGTTTGCTCGATTGGTTGTTTTTTTTTCTACGCGTCCATCTTGCTGTAATCGCGTACCTGTATTTGTATTATTGTCTCGGGCCGGTGAACACCTCGTGTTCGAATACGTGAGAGCATTCCTCATGGTATGTCAACGTCAGAGCTCGCGTGAGTTGGACTTCATACTCGAAGGTTCGTGTCGTCGGCATCCTCGTATATTGGTACGAAACGTCGGCGAGATAACAGGGTATATTTCTGTTGGCGCACGCGGTTCTCATACTCCGATACTTGTAACGCCAATATATATCCTTCTCCCATGTACACACGTGCACCTTTATTTCAAACCATTAAATTCGTTGTAAATCAGATTTAGCGAATGTACGTGCGTATTTGTTCGCATATATATATATATATATATATATATATATATATTTATAGGGTGTCCGCAAAATTGGACACAATGGTACTAGCTTTCGGAAAAAACTGCCAAAACAACAAAAAAATTATATAAATATAAGAAACAAAATTAAAATAACAAAAACAGGAAATTAATCAAAAATAAAATTGAAAAACAATTAAATACAAGTAAGAAATAAAATTGAAGTAAGAAAATTGTGAAGAAAATAAAAATAAAGTAACAAGACGATTTAATAAAGGTAAGGAACCAAAATAAATAACGAAAAAATAAAAATAAATAACACCAAACAATAAAAATTCAATAAAAATGATTTTTAAAAATTAGCCAACAATTAAATATAAATGAAAATAACTATGAAATCGATTTCACACAATATTGTGAAATTCTTTTTTATAAGCATTTCGTATAAATTTCCACTTTGTCGTATCTGTGAATATCTTTAATTTTTAAATACTCAACAAATGCCATATTTCACCCATTTTGATTCTCTTTCATTCATCTTCATATCATACGAATTTTTATTGGTAAACTTCCATTTTCTTATGTTGAAAAAGCATGTTGTAAATTTATCCATTTATCTATGAAAAATGATTATAAAAAGTAATTTTATCCGAGAAGGTGAAAAATCGGAAATAAATAGTTTTTTTATTTCTTCCTAAGCATCTCTAGTTGTGCACAAAAATGTTAAGGTTTTTCTGAAGACGTTTTTGTTCATTTTGGTAGTAACAAATTGGTAAATCTTCGCACTATTTAGTGAAATTAATTGGCCACCCTGTATACATACATACGTTCGTACTGTATAGTAAAAGCAGACCTATGGAGGCTTCAGGATTCCTGACGCTATGTCACTGTCGCCCAACATTATGATCTTAATGTGTCGTGCATACCCACGTACTTTATATACATCGTGGACGCGTACGTGATCTCGGGGTCCAGCTCTTCCTTCGTACCTTACTCGCGTACGTACGTGCGGATACTTCCTATACGGGGTGTTCAATTTTAATTCTTCCGCCATTACTGTCACCAAATTAAGCCCGCCGAATCCCACGAGGGTCGAGGGAATTCCCAACGCGTAAACATTTCTGACTGCTCGCTGATTAACGATTCGAGGCAAAAAGTATTGACGTCGCTATTCATCGGTGTCTCTTTTATCGGTAAAACTTCACAATTTTTCAACCAACGAGTCCTTTTGCGATCGAGAAGAGTCCTCCAAATTAAATTCATTACTTTCGGCAGGTGAACCCCTTAAGGTACCTTGAGGGATTTTTTTTCAATTGGAATTCGATTTTTGAAAACAATAATGGGTACAGTAAAAATAAAAAGTTTGAAAAATTGCTTCTGTGAAGTTTGAAAAAGGCCAAATGGGCTGCTGTGAAAATAATAGATTCAAAAAATCGCTGCTGTGGAATTTTAAAGATAATAAAAGGGCTGGTATGTAAATAAAAAAATGAAAAAATGGTGGCAGAAAAAATTTAAAAAACGGAGAAAATAGCTGCAGTGTAAATATCAAATTTAGAAAATAGCTGCATTAAAAATAAAAATAAAAAAAATGGTTAAAATGGTTGAAATGAGAGTAAAAAATTAAAAACTGTTTTCAGCGAAAACAACAAAATGAAGAAAAATACCTGCAGTGAAACTCAAACATAAAAAATGGCTCCTATAAACATATAAAATAACTAAATGGTTGAATTGAAAATAAACAATAAAAAAATTGCTACAGTACAAAAAATCGTCAAAAATTAGCTGCAGTGAAACTAAAAAAAAAAAAATTGCTGCTTTTTCAATTTTCCTATATAAAATAACTAAACATATAAAATTACTAAAACACTGCAGAAAATAAGAAAGAAAAATTAGCTTTTTTAATTTTCCTATCCTCGTAACAACACTCCATAAACCGTACTTTTTCACGAATCGGTACTTTTCTTTCTGGTTTTCCAAGCCCAATAACCCGTTGGGATACTCGAATGAGCGTAGCGTAAGAAACTGTTGGGTAGTGCGTGTGTAATCTGGTGCCATTTCGTAATAAGAATCTCACGAGACTTATTGCAACAAAGCTGAAACAATGGGGAGGTGTTTTTAGTCTCCATGGTGAAGCAGAGTACTCTACTATGTACGTTCGATGGCAAAACTTTGTCGGAAAAGATGAATATCTGATATGGGAATTCCTCACGTGTGAATGCGGACGCGAAGAAAACACATTTCGCACCCCTCCCCCCCCCCCTCACTCTTCCCTCTTTTCTTTTCTTTCTCTCCTCGTCTTTTCTTCGTTTTACTCTTGCTTCCTCGTGTCAGCTTTGCATTAAATATCGCTGTTGGTAACGTCGTTCAGGAACCAAAGAGACGAACGTGCGATGCAACGCGAATGCTTTCTGTGCCCTGTAAATCGTGACAGCAATGTACCAGGGATTTCGAGTCTCGAGTGATTTCACAGTACGATCAGTCGTGTCTTTTCTTACTCCTCTCCTGACATATTACGATTTGCCACCCTCGAAAATCGTTCGTTCCATTCGAAGATGAATTTGTTTGGGTTTGAATTTTGAATTTGATGGATTACTGGATGGACCAGTGATCCATCAAATTCAGTTTCGAGTTCCATCAAATTCAGTTCGATAGCTAAAAAGTAAGTCCAAAATTCGGAAATCGCAAAATTCCATTGAGATGCACATTTTCTTGTGATTTAATTCAGGCCTGGAATTAAAATTCTTCAGCTGCTGAGAATTTTGTAAATTTTTAATATCCTTTCAGTAATATGTTAAAATAAAGAAAAATACATTTTTTTCTGTTTTTTTTTTCTTGTGAGAACAACGGTTTGTTTCGGAAAAATATTCTCCTATTTTTTTTTTCGAGAAAAACTTGTTCTATTGAAAAAAACGTTTTCCCAGTTTTTTTTTCTTTCGAGAAAAACTTTTACGTTAAAAAAAAACAAGAAAAAATTTTTTTTTCTTTCAAGAAAAACTTTCACTTCTAAAAGATCATTTACCCAGTTTTTTTCTGTCGACTGAATGTTTTTTTTTATGATAGAGGAAAAATCGTTCGAAAACCACCCTCAAGAAGGTGAAATAAAAACGTTTGTACAAAAATTCATAACTTTTTTAGCAAAATTCATAAAAGTTCGTATTCACCTTTTTGATAGAAAAATAAACAATACGTGTTTCAGCATTTTCAGAAACTTGGCTTTTGAGGGGGTGAAGTAACACCCTTAAAAGCCCAAAACCCATTGAAATTCCTACCGAAATCATTGCCCACGACAAGAACAAAAATGAGTATTCAATCCAAAAAAATATCCCTTAAGGGGTTGACAAGTAAATCAACAAGATATGGTCGTAGCTGGTGAAAGCTGGTGAGAAAAAAAGATTATACTCCACAAGTACGTGGTATTGAATGATTCAGGAAAGGTTTCAGGCATTTTCTCCAAAGGCTGCAAAACAAAAAAAAACTGAATACTATCGTCCGTGAAATCGTTTTTATAATTAGGCGTGAAAAAAAAAAGAAAAACGTTGAGTTCCAGATTTCTTGCGATCGATCTTCCGATTGCCTCAATTGGACCGGAAATGCAATAACCTCTGACGTCTTCCGTGTGTTCGCGAATGTACTTGGTGTCCCCTTTGTTTTCTGCTGACGTTACAGTCGATGGGAAAATAGCTGGGAAGAATAGCGATAAACCAGGAAATTCCCAACTCTCACTTTCCACCTGAGAAACGGAGAGCTTGGAGAGGGAGGGAAGGAAACAGAAAAAAAATGACGTTTCACGACGATTCCGGACCAACCCTACCTGCCGCAAGTCAGGAGAGGAATCTGCTCGAACGATGATGATGGTGATGATAGATTTTATTATGCCTTACTCAAAAACTTTCGAGCAATTTAAGAAAAACACAAAAGTTGACAAAATAAAGGTGCAAAAATATTACAAGGTAATAACTAAATAATGATATAACAAAAAAACCAAAAAACGCAATACAAACCAAAAAAACGTAAAATAGTTCAAAAATGTTCAGTTTTACCGTAAGACTTGACTAACGATGGACAACACACAACTTAAAATTAACTTAAAAATACACTGAACAACAACACTGATGGAATAAATTAAGAAAAACCAGCAAACAGAGCTTTTCATTACCGACATAATATAAACGAATTAATTAAAAATTCAAAACTAAAGAATATTTCCAAAGAAAACATGAAGAGAAGAAAAAAGAAAGAAAAAGATAGAGGAGGGAGAAAGAGAGATACAATATCTATAACAAAATAATAAACTATAAATATAAAAACAATATAAGATTAAATAAAAATAAATAATACAAAATAATAAATAGTGAAGCTAATAAGTCAAGAAAAAAAGCACCCAACCAAAGCCAAATTCAAGAATTCAAAATTAAACAAATATTATATAATACAAAAATAAATGAAGCCCTATAAAACCCTATAAAACAATGATAACAAAAATGATAAGAGAAAGAAATAGAGAGAGAAAAAAGAACAATCCGGAGAACAACGCAGAAGTAAAATGTGACCTGACGATGATATAAGACGTTTTGCACTCTGGGATTGCCCCCACCCCTCCCATCTTCGAGGATACAAAGTCAATGCTGCACCGTGCACCGCACAACCAACAACAAGATTTACGAAGCTTTCTCTCTGCATCGTGCGATTTGCACGGACCCGGCGAATTGCAAATCGCGAAGGTAACTCGCGAGCGCGTGAGCATTCCGGCCGTTACTTTTTTTATTCTCTTTCGAGCTTGTATAGCTATCGTTTATACGCGCGCGCGCAAATATATCTACATGTATATATAAATATTCCAGCCTAAAAATTATAAACTTTATTGACCAAATTTGCCAACAAAAGTTATTGTTTTTTAGTTGACGAATTTTTTGGTGATAAGAAAAAGGTGGTTTCCGTTTGAAAAAAAGCATGTCGGCTGTTTCAACGCCGCCATTTTGAATTTTAGATCGACATTTTTTATTTATATTCAATTAGAAAATGAATTATTTTTTCAATGTCGAATGAACAATAATGTTTTTTGGGGATTTTCTCTATTATATAGCGTACTTTTTGACTTTTTAAAAGTAAAGAAAATTAAATTTTGAAAATGAATGGAAGCTATATTATTATTATAAATAGAAAATTACATTTTCAGAATGGATATATTATATTTGGTTATTTTGTAAAAAAAAACAACTTTTTGGTACAATCAATCGATAAACACATATGGTAAACATATTATTCGCATTGAAACAAATAATACTTATTTTCAATGGAAAAATTGTGTATTTTCTAAATTTAGAACGAAAAAAAAATGTTTTTGGACATTTTTGTATTGACGTAATTTTGGAATTTTTCTCTTGGGGAGATTCTCCTTAGGGAAGATTTGGTAATTTTTCTCTTAGGAAGATTCCCTTCAGAGAAGATTTTTTTTTGGATGAAGAGGCCTGTTGGACACCCAGTAGATCGATGGTGATGAAAATACATTCATAATACGAATACTACGCAGTTTATTCTATTCTGACTGTCTCGTTCCTGGCGTCTGAATAATGTAGTTGCGATATTGAATTTCATTTGTTTTTTGTTCCTGCGTCAAACAATGCAGACCTCGGTGCTCGCTCTCGCTTCCTTTCGCTCTTTCTTCGGTGGTTCGACTTCGCGGCGACAGTATTATCACGCAGTTGACAGTTTTAAACGCCGGTACGGTACCCCGGACCGGAGCCCATAGACGGACGCAGCCGACCGGGTTGCAAAGATCCCTGTCGATGCTGTATTTAATTGCGGGGCGTGAATAATTTTCATCCGTCACGTATATGGTCACCAAGATGTCTCAATAAATTTCATCTCGAGAAAGTCAAGGGTTGCTTGCAAATGTTACCGATAAATGGCTGATGGCTGATGGCTGATCAGATTCTTCATAGTCCTCTATTGGGTTGATCGCAAATTTCCTTATTTTTTTTTATTATTGATATATATATGAAAGAAAACTCGAAATTTGTCCGGAAGAGTTTTTATTTAATGATAAAATGACCAATTGTTCGATTGCTTTGGTCATCTTTGGGTTGGTCAGGAATTTTTTTGTTGATTCCTTGACTTCAGAAATGCAATAATCGATCCAAGACTTGCTCTCCGCTATCCATTTTTTTCTAGTGGTACTAGCGGGTTGGTTAGTCAACAGTATATATATAATTTTTTGAATCTGCAAATAGAAAAATACAATACATTTGAGCATAATAATATTCATAATAAAAAAAATAATTATTCAAGAAGTATTGGTAATAAACGTGTTAATTGTGTTAAGTGTTAAGTTAAGTTAAACGTGTTAAGTGTTGGTAATAAACGTGTTAATAAACAGTAATAAAGTGTTAATAATAAAAAATAATTATTCAAAGTGTTTGTAACGAATTCAATTATTATTATCTAAAATGAAGTACCAAAATAGCAATCAGCTTGACTCAAGTACTCTTATCAATCGCCATTTCATAAAGCTGTTTCCGAAAAACATTACGAACGTCGTTTGTTTAACGCGAATGTAAATGTGTCTAGTGACTCTGTGTCGACCAGCAAAGCCAAAAATTAATTGCTTCAATGGCTAATATCTGCTTGAAATCACCAGTAGCCTGTTTTTTTTTATGAAACAGATGTAATCGCGACAGTTTTGTTGACACTTTCCACTTTTTGCATAGTTTGCATCTAATTCCAAACTATTAATATTTCTGTTCCAAAGATATCGATCAACACGTGTTTCCCAAATGTTGTGTGTTAAATGCATGTATTTCACGAATTAATTACTGTCGTATTTCCTGGGTAAGGTATGCCAAATTTTCGCGGTCGTAATTCTGAATTGCTTTATTGGAGTATAAAAAAAATCAATTTTGTTTCCAACGCGGAAGTTCGTGTACGTACTACCTTAAGTCCCAAACCAAAAATTCGATGTGCCCAAAGAGATCGTTCAAAATTGGATACCGGAAGATCGATGGAAGTTTGGTTATTTGAATTTTCGTAATCATCAGTGATCCCAGATATCAGAGATTCTTCAGTCTTGAAGGAGGTTCAAGTTCAAGAGTACACGAGAGTAAATTCGAAGCTGACTGAAGTTGCGCAATCCTTCAAGGAAATCCTTGTCCCAAATGAGATCAGAGAGACTTGATGTTTGATCGCGGTAAAGTTCACAGTCCGCAGCCGTTGAAGGATTTTTCTCGACATGGCCGATCCGACCGGTTTTCGTCTTTTTTTGCTTTGGGAGAACGGAGCCACCGCGATTCGGCTGGTTTCAAGCTCCAATATATTCAGATGAGTTGGGTTTCAGCCTCTTCACGTTTTCTTTGCTGGCGAGAACACCAGTCGCTCTCCACTTTTTCTCTCTCAAACCCCCCCCCCCTCCCTCTACTTCTCTCTTTCTCTTTCTCTTCGTTGTCTCGATCGTCTTTTGTTTCCATCTCTTTCTGACCCGAAGACGAAGTAGAGGAAGAAGGAGCCTTGAAGGCCTCTGGGTCGTCGAACTACCGGCACTATGGCCCGCTCCGTGAGCCCAGCCAAGGAGCACCAACGGGTACACCTCTGGTGCAGGCAGACCAGCGAAATGGCAGAAGCCAATGTGAGCGCAAGCAATACTTCGGGTTCTCTGGAGAGCCACGATGTACTGCTATCTTCCTCAGGCTTGCTCTTCCTCCGCTCATGACTACCCCTTTCCCCGTTTCCCGCCAAACTCTTTCTACCTCCTCCTCTTCTGTCTGCTTCCTTCTTCGAAGTCAGACTGAACCCACTCGAAGTCCTCTCCACCAGGATACTTCTTTCTCATCCAGGACTTACGATTAATCGACTGGATGCTTCAGAGACAATCAGAATGACCCAACGATCCAGCTGTAACGAACCAACTGGTCTCAGACATATCCCAACAATCCGGCTGTAACGAACCACTGTGAAGAAAATCCCAATGATCCAGCTGTAACTCATCCAAGATTGGAAAATCACGTTGATGGTTCATTTTTCATTAGCAATAAGGGTAGAAGTGATTTTTAACGATACTGCTGGATGATTGAAGATTTTCCAGTGTCTACATCTCTTTCAACTTAAAATGAAAAAAATAGAGCTACCCTAACCTTCAATCTGGTGTCAAAGAATACCAGTCGATTCTCGTTCAATGTTGGAAAACAATTGGAAGTCTTCATTGCACAAGTATTTTTTGACTGAAAATATTGAGTATGATCTAGCACCCTCTTTCGTTATCAGGCAATGTCCTCCAGCCAGAAACGACGAAGGTTTAATAATTTCTCGCAAAGTCGTTACTCAGGCGAATACGACAGAAGGGGGAACGGAGGCAATGTATATATCTGGTATTATACTAACGAGGCGAGTCGAGTGTATTCGTAAGTATATTCGAACGATTTCATGGGGCAGCAGTGGCAATTTGTCGGGACGGTTGAGTGTGCGAGTTAATCCATTCGTTGATCTCGTATAAAACCGTTGCAATCGGTTTAGCAGGACGAACAGTAGCTCGAGGTACACAGGAGGCGATACGTACACACGTTTGTACACTGACACTTGGAAAGAATGGTTTATAAGAGGTGGGGAGTCTCTTCTGGATACACGGTTACGGTCGTGCTGGTATACCTGGTTATAAAATCCCGGACCAGTTCCTTCGATGATTCCTCCGTTGTGTTGGGCCAAGAGTAGCCAGCCTGCTTACATGGGAAGCCATGAATGTCTGGGATCTTCTCTCGTTGCGCATCTCTTGTGGTTTCGTACCTACCTATCCGATTATCTATACCCACCGATAATTCTCCGTGGAACCGATGATTTCATATTCAATCGAGACTCCCATCAACCCTCAGGATTGTCAGTGAAAATCCAGGCCAATCGGATTCAACGACGATTTACATGCAAATTTTTGATCGGTTTTAACGAGATGTAAGTACAGAGTCTCCGTCGAGAATGGCAGAGCCCGATCAGCTCGGAGTCGCCACAATGGAGGACTGCGTGAAGAATCTTTGTAGACATACCTAATAATATCCGATTGCCAATAAATATCCGGCGTGACAGCTTGATTGCGCAATGACGTGACCCAACAGCCTCCCAGTCAGCGGTTGATAAACCCAAACAAAAAAAAAACGAAAACTAACGTTGGAAATTCTGGGAGAATAAAGAGAGGACTCGATGATGCAATCTAGTAATCAAATGCTGGAAGATCGATTAACATACGTATTTGAGAGGAGACGAGAACGTCCGTCAGATCTGATGACAGTTGTGCACTCGTTGATGGCGATGAGACAGAAAAATTGCCATACCAAGAAATTCCTCTTTTGTATACGTTGGGGCAATTTATTTTTCAAATTGACTAAAAATAAGGACGTCCCCAGTTGAGGTAGTACTAAGTTTAATGGGCCCTTTTATCTACAAGGATAAATAATATCTTTGGCTAAAAATATTACGATATTTTGTTATTTTTTAATTACATATTCTAAAGATACTAAAATCGTTGGTCTTCATCTAATAACAGTTTAATATATGAATATTTAATTTGCTATCATGCGACCCAGATTACTGTCCTGTCCCTCCATTGGTGTCAGATGTGCACTTTTCGATGACCGTATCCTTGTATTTACACCCAACAAAAACGTACAAATATTTATTTATCAAAAACATTACTGACGCCATTTTGTTTCATCCCACCAAGAACTTTTCATATAAAAGATTAAAATGCGCACCCCTGCCCCATAGGGTTCTACGTTTCCATCGTAGCAATTCCAACCGTTGGAAAACATTTTTATTTTTTTACGAGACAAATACGTTCGTTATCTGAAGGATGGAAGGAAAAGTGTCTTCGCGAGCCTGGCTGATAAGAGAACAGAGAAGTGCTCCGAGAAGCGGTTACAGATACTATAATAAACGCTTCGACGCCTCTTGGTGACGTTTTGCTGGGTAGTTACCTAGGCCGTTCCTGATATGTGCTAGTTGGCTGGAGAACAGTTTTCTCGTGTACATATGTGTGTGTGTATATATGTATATAAACATATATAGTGACAAACTGGGAGTGAGAGTGGTTGCTCGGTGAAACTCGATGGCAATGGTACTCGAAGAACTGCTGTTGCTGTTGCTGCTGGACAATGCCCGTACGTCAACCTGCATGAGTTACGAACCGGCTCTTTCATTCCTTGGCAAACTCTCCATACATACGTATAAGTCGGGATATAAAAGCGTCTGGTGCACCAACAGCAGAAGCAGCAACGGCCAGATCTCCTCCACGGTAAAGATTGCACCAAAGACTCCAATGGGGATCCATGTGCACCAATACCAGCACTAGAGTTACTCAAGGTACAACGCGATCAATCAAGATTCACGGAGAGCTCCGCCGGACGCGTGGATATTGCCATTGGGCACGCATCCGACCAGAAATCGTTAAGTTGCGAAAACGTTTGCCATAACCTAGATTACCTGGAGGATTTTCCAGGGATTCATTTGCGCAGGCTTAGCCATTGGCGTGGTCAGAGAAACACTGAAAAAAGTCAGTTCTGAAGCCAGTGAACGAATTTGGTCGAATGCCTAAGAGCGGAAATCTCAATTGGTTGAATGGTCGATGTTGATGACTGGGCAAGGTTTTAGACAACGGATTATTGAGGTTAATGTATACGAGGTTCCGGATAGAGCGATAGAAGAGGCTGAAGGATTGGTGCAGTAGTCTCGTGACTGGTAGGTCGTAAATTCGGCTGGCTCAGTACTCGGATCGCCTAACGGTATCATCATCTTTGGCTGATGATGATGAAAGACCTGTTGAATGATATCTTTCTGTGGGGTCTCTGATGAGTTATTTGCGATGAGGTGCTAATCTACCTGGTGGTATTTGGGATTAACTGCCAACTTTGCTGACATTATCTGCGATTAACTGCCAAATTGGCTCTGGTTGTTTGCCATAAACTGCTAACTTAGCTTTGGTTGTCAACGATAAACTGCCAGCTTAGCTTTGGTTATCTGTAATAAACTGCCAATTTATCTTACGTTATTTGCGATAAACTGCGAACTTAGCTTTAGTTGTCTGTGATGAACTGCCAGCTTAGAAACCTTCTCAGATCTTTCATTAAAGCTGCTTGATTTTGTAAAAAATTTCTCTTGGCGATAAAGTCATATATGGGAATTGGAGACATCTCATCAATTCAGATCCGCAATCTGACGAGTTAAAAACGTAATCGTAGATGATAAGGGATATATATCGTAGGTACCTCTACCGTCACTAGAGCTGAGAGCAGCTCTAGTGACGTATATACTGAGTAAGACTTTCTCGGTATATGTATACTTATACATACATAGTGAGCAAAAAGTGTAGAAACGCCTAGAAATTTCGGAATGTTCGTTACTAAAAAAAAACTTTGAAGGTGAAGTCTCAGGTATTTTTTAGCGAGGAATCCAATGGTGACCTTCAATTAGACGTCGATTCTAATCTTCGCGTGAAAACCACTCTTTTTAGCATCGGCAATCGAAAAATCGGTAAATTTCACTATCGAAAATGTCGACACGTTAACGTTCAGGATCACGTCCGACCAATGGTCCGAGTACACGTTTCAATGTAAAATTTTCCGCTCTTTCGATTGCCGATGTAAAAAATGGGGCTTCCCGTTGAAAAAAAAAGTTGAATTTGAAACGATCTTGACGATGAGGTTCAACGTCGACACAAATTTCACCGTTTGATTCCTCCTTGTAAACTACCTGATACTCGAACTTGAATATTGTTTATTATAAGAAAACTTCCGAAATTTTAAGGAGTTTCCAGCCTTCATCTTCATCCTGTATATATACTTACATAGGAAAAGAAGTGGACAAAGACGATTTTTGATCGATTTTTAATCGATTAATCGTCCAATTTTTATCCTCTTACCGATTATGTTCCAGATGAGTTGTAAAATATTTGTAAATTCATTTATCGTTGCAAGGTGAGGATTTTTCAGTCAATCTGATAATTGGCCAGTCCGTCGTTGGTTCACGTTGTTCATCGAGGACTCCGCACGTGTTGTCCCTCTTTGGTCGTGTGGAAGCCCGAGCCATACGTCCTCCAAGATCCTGCGGCGAGAGTTCTGCGTCTGCGTCCATTCCGGAGAGTTCGCTTTTGCCAAGTGGGAAGGAGGCGGTCGTGAAGCTTGCTGGAACTTAACATCCACCGGGCTAACGATAAACCGAGTCCGAGAGAGAAAGAGGCAACGCAAGAGAAAGAATCGACGACCAATGCCGGTTGCGTTTGCCGCGGAATGAAACGAGAGAAATAGAATGAGGGAGAAGGAGAGAGCCGGTTTCGCGCATTGCTACCGAACTGAAATATTGTTCGCCGTGGGTGGCTTTATGGCCCTCGCTGATCTAAAGCCCCTTCCGATTCCTTCCCTTGTCAGATACCAACTTATTGATAGTTTCAGTGTCGAACTCGCGCTGCTATTGTGTGCATATGTATACAGGGTGTCCTTTGTACGTAATAGGACGATATTGCGCAGAACCTACATTGAGTTTGATCAACCTCACGGTTTTCATGGGAAACTGGAATTTTGTTAAATATCTGAAAATTTAGAAAACATAATTTTGGGATTTTTAAATTTTTCACAATTTTTCGTGAAATCCAAAATTTTGTTGTTCTTGTATCGTGTGCATACGCATACATGATGTTTTTTTTTTTTATAGAAAATGGGATGACATTGCACGGAACTTTGCTTGAGCTTGATGAATTTTAAGGTTTTTATGGGAAACTGGAATTTTATTGAATATCCGAAAACGTAGAAATTTTAATTCGGGTATTTTCGAATTTTTCACAATTTTGGGTGAAGTTCAAATTCGTTTTGTTTTTTTTTTAATAAAATTCGAAATTTGTAAATTTATATAAAGAATCTTGTAAAAAAAGTAATTTTACAGAAAAGATCGTGACAAATCTAAAATAGTTTTTCCTGAATTCTAAACCCAAACAAATTGTTAATAAGTTTCTTTTTTGATGAATTTCGAAATTTATAAGTTTATAAAAAGAGTCTTGTAAAAAAGTAATTTTATGGAAGATTGTGATAAATCTGAAATCCTTTTTCACAAGTGTTTGAAAAATAAATTTATAAATTTCTTAGAAAAATCATAATTCACGAAAAAAAAATTGTAAACAAAAAAATGCTTCATAAATATGTATCTACACATTTTTTCAAAAAATGTACACCGTGTTTTTGGATACATTTACTTAATAATTAAGCTTGTGAAGATTTTACAAATAAAATACCGTTTACAAGTTATCATGTCTGAAAATTTCTATAATTATTCGTAAATTTGAAAAGGGCCTGGAAAAAAAACGTATCGATTTTTTTTCACTATTATTAACGATTATAAATACGTTCACATATTGCACATCAATTATTCGAAGCTAAAGGTGTGAAACAAAAAAGTATAAAAATTAAAACCGATTCATAATAGCAATTCATATATTTTTTAAATTAAAAAAAGATGCTAAAAAATCAAATTAAATTATTTTTTTATTAAAAAAGCTTATAAAAAAAATTTAATAAAAATCTCAAATTCTATTGCTAAATATAATAATTATTAAAAAGATTTTAATAAACATTTCCATGAAAACCGTAAGGTTATTCTGAACCCTTTTTTTCCATTTTGGTACTTTTTGGCTCAGCACTATTTCCGGTATATTCTGGTGTTTCTGGGCACCCTGTATACCCAAAGTGACCACATACGTCTAATCATGGAGATACTCGTACGTACACGTAAACACACGTGCATATATCACAGACGAGGTGAACTCGAAGCGTGTCTGGGTTTATCTGAGCCCGGCTATGATCCTGGAAGGATGCAAATGGATGGGACGGGAATGCCTCTATCTCTCTTCCCGTTGACACTTTGTATGCCGGGCAACACTCTTCTCGATCTCCTGGAGAAGTCTCGTGGTCGACGGCCGTCTATATATCCGGCGTTGCCTGTTGCAACTTGAACATGTGGTACACAGCCTCGAGCGATAGGACTTGCCGTGGATTTCGATCCTGCACGACACGAATTCTCGACGGGAGTAATCGCGAAATGAAATCTTGGTTTATTACTTTACTCGCATTTCCGTCTTCATCCTATTCCCTCCAATCTTTTCGCCCCACAAAAACTTTGGTATCCGACCTTTTTTTTGACATTTTCTTGGAGTGTGTATTTTTAAAAATGTGTCTACGAAAAATGATTTAGCTAATTGCAAAACTGCCGGACTTTCGGCAGTTTTAGTTAAACCGAGCTATAATTCTCGGGTATGTTTCATTTTTGAAGGCATTTTTTTTTATTGCGGTAATCACTATAGTCGAACGGATACTTTTTTTAGAAATTTCTATTTCTTAACAAAAATGACTATTTCTTAATTTTATTTTTACTACTATAAAATTACTGATTTTAAGGAAAATATTTTAAGTGAAAATAAGAGCTTTTACATGTTAATTAATTAATTCTTATTTCATTAATAATCTAAAATTTATTTAGATTATGAATGATAATAATTATTATTAATTAATTTGATAATCAAGCACTATTAATATTTAACACTTATTGATATTAATAGACTAATTATAATATCCAAACGTAGCCATATTTCGATAAAGAAACAAAATCGAGAATCGCTACGTTTAATAAAAACGGTTTTGAACCGGATCGAGGTGAAATTTTATTTTTCTCTTTCGAAAGAATGAAACCAGAGATTTCAATCCCATCAGGAAGGGAGATATTTCCGTGATCACACCGCCATTTATTATGCTTCGACTATTGTTTTCTTTTTTTAATAAAAATTTATTAAACTCTCTTTTAATAAACTCAAAATAATATATCTTTAAATAGAGCCCATAAAAACAATTAATTGTATTTTTTCTTAATTGTAAAAATGAATTTACTTTTCGAATCGTACGTCTTAATAATAAATCAATAATTTATGAAATAATTAATAAATCAATTAATAACAAGTCAAATAATTAATTAATTAATTATTCATATATCTTGTGGGGGTGGGATTCATTGTATTAATTATAATTAATTAATTGTTTTAATTACAATCAATACTCTGGGGGTTCTTCCTATCCGATTTATTTTTTCCTCAATGAAAATAGTTATCGAGTCCTGAATAATTGTTCGTGATTGGCGGAACGTTGATGGAGATTTTGGCGGCCTTCTTAAGCGGGTACGATAAATTCAGGTTATGAAAATTGGGGGTGGAAATAACGATGAGAAGTTTGGGCCAACGAACGTCCTTCGTCGGCGTAAACATGCGAGACCCAATGGCGATCTTCGTCCGCATCGGGTCTCTCATCTCCTCGCCAGCACCGGTTGATGAGCGAGACCGCTATCAAAACGCCCACAAATCCCACGATTGCCGGAGAGGCCCGCATTTTCGAGCGTGTAATATCCCTTAATGACGATTAATTGCCGTTCCGGTGGAAGAGGCCGATCTCCCGGGATCGAGATAAGAATCTCGGGCTATCCGGAACGAGATCGTTTTTGATACACCCCCCACCCTCCACATGTAAAATCACCCTCGTGTAGCGTCCTTCCTCTCACGTAGACATATAAGGGTTCGTTTGGTTCTTTTCTGTTTCTAAAAAAAAACATATATTTTTTAATCGGTTTCGAAAAAATTTTTTTTAAAATCGGTTTCGAAAAAAAATTTTTTTTTAAATCGGTTTCGAAAAAAAAAATTATTAAATCGGTTTCGAAAAAAAACATTTTTTCAAATCTGTTAATTTTTTTATTCTCGTTCGTAAAACAAAACATATTTTTTAAATCTGTTTCTTAAAACAAAAGTATTTTTTTGAGAAACAGATTTAAAAAAAATTAAAAAATCGCCCTTTTTGAACTTCAAAAAATTAAGGGAACAGATTTTTCATTCCAAATTTTTAGGTCATTTTGAGGACGTTGTAATTCTTAAAAAAATTGTAATTTTGAAACGATAGACAAAAAGCATTGTTGACCTTGAAGTTTCTAGTTAACAATTCTTACGTTGAATTTTTTTTGCGAACATCCATCAATAATCAGACAACAATATGTCAAAAGAAAAATAGGGCAAATTTTTTTCTTTACTTTCAACAAGGCCTCGGCCATCGAATAGTTTTTTTTACAAATTCTGCAAAAATTAATCATAATTAATCATAGTTAATCAATAATTACCAGAGAATAGAAGAAATACATGGATTAATCAATGATCAGATAGTTGGATAAAAATCGTACTTAATTAACAATGAAATAGAGACAAAATTAATTTTTTTTAAATCGTAAACAATAAATAATTTTCAGATACCTCGATGAAAATTATAATTGCCCACCAATTATAAAATATTCAACCGAAAAAATTGAACAATTAATCATTAACAAAATTAAAATCATGTTACTGACGAAAATCCCAACAAATAAATCAATAATTACTAAATAGTCGTACAAAAATCGTAATTAATTAATAATTGTATAAAGTAACCAGATCGATAGATTTTCCCAATCCCCCTTAAATCCCGTGTGGATTTCTGGCGCGTATAGTGAGTCCGTACGGTGCAAAGAAAATTAATTAATGGCAGAGAACAGACATGCCTAATGGTGTAACGTAAATAGATGTAATTAGGAGAGATAATTAATCAAGACAAATGCAACTGACGACGCGGCGATCGTCCTGTATCTGTAAGTCTAACCTGTAACTTGTATGGATTACCACTACAACTGTACCACCACTATTCAATGCTCTCAGCTCTAGTGACGTATATACTGAGTAAGACTTCTCCGGGATCGAGAATTACTCCATACTGGATCACATTTATATACGTGTGTACCTGCACGTTCAATATATGTGTACTTGAATATACGGGGTGAGCAAAAAGTATGAAAACCCCTAAAAACTTCGAAGAGTTTGTTACAAAAAAAAAACAATTAAAGTTGAGATCTCAGGTAGTTTTCAACGAGGAATTCAATGGTGAACTTGAATTTGACGTCGAACCTCATCTTCGAGTGAAAACCACTCTGTTTGTCATCGACAATCGAAAGATCGGTAAATTTCACCATGAAAAATGTCGAAACGTTGACCTTCAGGATCACGTCTGACCAATGGTCCGAGTACACGTTTCAACGTAAAATTCTCCACTCTTTCGATTGCCGATGTAAAAAATGGGGCTTCCCATTTGAAAAAACAAAGTTGAACTTGAAACGACCTTGAAAATGAGGTTCAAGGTCAACATGAATGTCACTCTTGGATTCCTCCTTGTTACCTCGAGCTTGAATATTGTTTATCATATTAATATTCTCCGAAATTTTCAGGGGTTTCCATACGTTAACCCCACCCTGTATATATACTCATATACATTAAAAAAACTATTGGAAAAAGGCGAGCAATTTTTCTCGCTACCGGTTACGTTCGAGATGAGTCACGTCGGGATACACGAAATCGTAATTGGTACTCGGGGTGTTACAGCATACGATGATAAATGACGAAATGTGCGCGAGAGGAGAAAAAAAGAAAAAAGAAATAAAAAAGAAATAAAAAAGAAAGAGAAACAAAAGAGGCGAGGAGGCGAGAGGCCTATGGGGGTAATCGGTACGTAGGTTCGGGAGAGGACGCGAAAAAGGTTCTGGGCAAAAAATCTTCACTGAGGGCAGAAAGATCGCGAGGCGATCTCGCGGCGAGGCAGCATGCGCGCGCGCCATTCTGGACGTGCAGCAATCATAAGATTTTCGCTATGGCGATATATTTCGCGGCTCTTGCAGAGCGGTGCGTCTGCGTTATTTACGATCGACCATTATGCGATGGCACGATGG
>JAPYZJ010000192.1:60754-122688 GCA_030522765.1 Ophioninae sp. B BG-2022a
TATATATATATATATATATATATATATATATATATATATATATATATATATATTCATATATTACGGATCCATTCGAGTATGTAATGTACAGAGTCTCGATACAGTACACACGTATTAATGAAACGTGTGTGAGTGTTTGTGCGCATGAATGCGGAGATTCGGTAAGCGAGAGTGTGGAGAATACGATAGAGAATCAACTCATTAATCGGACGATTAATCGGTACCTCTCGTCGAGGACGCCCCCTCTCTCGGAGGAACAATTCATCGCTTGTGGATTCCGTATGCTCATATATAGATACGTATATATATGTTATGTATGAATATAAGTTATGTATATGAATACAGAGTGACGTTAGGGTGGTGAGAGATTGGAGCTATTCCTTCGAAGGGGCCTAGGGTTTGTTTGAAAGAAATGAAGACTCCCAGACCACTGGGAGTTTAAACAGAGGAGTTTTAGTTTTTTGCGGGTTTACGATTTTTGAACAATTTTTAGTCTTGTCATGAAAACGGAGAGTTGTGAGAGAAGCTGATCCGTGAACGATGACGTTTAAGTTACTGAGTAGTTACTTGAGTTACCGAGTACATGAGTAAGTTACTCAAGTTACTGAGTAATCGAGCAGTCGCTGAGTGATTATTTGAGTTACTGAGTAATTGAGCAGTCACTGATGTTACTTGAGTAACTGAGTAGCCACTTGAGTTACTTGAGCAAATGAGTAGTCACTTGAGTCACTTGAGTAACTGAATAGTCACTTGTGTTACTTGAGTAACTGAAGAGTCACTTGAGTTACCTGAGTACTTGAGTAGCCACTTGAGGTACTTGAGTAACTGAGTAGTCACTTGAGTCACTTGAGTTACTGAGTAGTCACTCGGGTTACTTGAGTACCTGAGCAGTTACTTAAGTTACTTGTGTAACTGAGTTACTTGAGACACTTGAGTAACTGAGTAGTCACTTGAGTTACCTGAGTAACTGAGTAGTCACTTGTGTTACTTGACCAACTGAGTAGTCACTTGAGTTACCTGAGTAACTGACTAGCCACTTGAGGTACTTGAGTAACTGAGTAGTCATTTGAGTCACTTGAGTAACTGAGTAGTCAGTTGAGTTAATCGAGTAACTGAGTAGTCACTTGAGTTACTTGAGTTAATCGAGTAACTGAGTAGTCACTTGAGTTACTTGAGTAACTGAGTAGTCACTTGAGTCACTTGAGTAACTGAGTAGTCACTCGGGTTACTTGAGTACCTGAGTAGTTACTTAAGTTACTTGTGTAACTGAGTATCCACTTGAGTCACTCAGAAGTTACCTGAGCTACTGATAATTCTGTAATTACTCAATTTTGAACCCTTGTTGATGGGGCTCGATTTGTTCCGAATGTCTTCTACTGTGATCGCTGTCAAGTTATTTGTCATTGTGTTATCGATCACCCGAATTTCTCATCATTTCTCATCATTCTCCGTATACAGGGTGTCCCACGACGTAATGTCATTTGTGAAACGAGGAGTTGGGTGTGAAATTCTGAGCAACTCGACACCCTGTGTACTATTTATGAATCTTCCATATAGACGTATATATATATATATATATATCTTTCGTACATATATATTTGTGGTTATGAGCAGGTGCGTAGAAAGGGGTGGATACGAAGGATCGCCGCGTTGAAAATGTATAGAGATTATCCTGCATGGTTTTAAGATCGGTTTTAAGATCATTGTCTTCTTTAAATTGGATACAGAAAAAGCCGAGAGTTGGATTAATCTTTCCTCATCGCGATCGAACGAGAGTATAAATACATTGAAGGAACGTTGATGAATTAAAAGTTTCTGGCGAGCTCGGTGCTCGGGTAATTATAAGTTTTTCAATTAGAGAGGGTTCGATGATGGGTACTTGTGGGCGTGAACCGGTTAGCTCGTTTGGAGTCTCCTTTCTGCAGTACGCCTTCAACTGATTGTACTATTATAACGCGCCAGTCACACCCTGCCATTAATATTCCATTTTACTTACGAAGAAGAGAAATTCCTTTTTCAAAAATAATTTCGCTCATCGACGATAAGAGGACTTTGACAAGAATTCGTTCCAGGAGATTTTGCACGAAACAATGGGCAATGCTGATGGAAGTTTCAACAAATACTCCGGCCCGAGTCCACATTCTCCAAGACAATACCTAATACTTGTCAAACCAGGAATGCGTGATTAGATTGAGTTTGGCGTTTTGCCACGCTCCAATGAGAAGTGCCTGGTTGAAGATAATAATGAACGAAAAAAAGTTTGTAACCAGCCGGATGTTGGGTCTGCATTTCCAGTGAAATCTCACTTATACGTTTTACACTTATACGTCTTTTGATCATTAATACGGTAATTTTTTTAGCCCCGGCAGTTTCCATTCATAAAGATGGCGATGAAGCTTCATTTATACGTTTTTTATTTACACTCGTCGGCACAGCGTCGGTTTTCAGATTCCCTCTTTTTTTTCCTCAGTTATATGTTAATCACGAGTGTTTACCCAATTTAGGATAATCGAGGGGAAAACTGGGGAAAACGTGCTTTGAAATTTTTAGTAAGAGAGAATACAGGACCTGGGTCTTCGAAAGTACTTAGAATTGGCCTCTGTAACTTTGTAAATATATTCTTGGATTGTTTATCTATAGATTTAAGCAATAAAAAGAAACGACTCTTAGGTCCTTCCAAAGCAGGACACTCCCTAGATAGAAGTTCCAATCGTTAATTCAAAAACTTGAATCGGCTCGTTACTCAATCATCACTGATCAAACGTTCAATTGGAAAACCAAAAGTTAAGGTAATAGAGACACAGCTGTCGAAAAACATCAGTAATAATGGACCAAACTCTACTTTCAAACGTTGAAGATTTTCAGATGCACACCGTATTTAATTACGATTAAAGTTACCGAATAACTCAGTATCCTAGTAACCGAGTAGCTAAGTAGTTTTCTGACACCTGGAGTGACCACTTTCAAGTAAAATTCACCTTATTCCAATTCCTACGTGATATTTGACGTACCCCTTCGAAAAAGATCTTTGATGTTTCACTATATCCTAGAAGTCTACATTATGAATCAAAAGAGAAATTTCTCGTTGTCGTTCCATTAGCTCTTGATGTGTTTGGTCCAACATTACCATCAGTGATTCCTGTTGGTCTCGAATCGTGTAACGGGTCTCCATCTCGGTTTTATAAGGTTGGGTGTGAAAACACGTGTTAACGTTGGATGTGGTCGATTCGTGGCTTGGCTACAGGTAGGAATGGTCCACAGTTCCCGGTCCAGTTATCACTAAACGTTTTACGAGCTCTCGGTCGTCGCGGCTGCTGCTCAGCAGTCTCCATCCACACAGCTGGTCCTACAGATTGTATTATCTGTCTCGGAGCTTCGAACGCCAACACAATAATGAAATCTTTCGGATCGACCGGTAGAATGCCGCAACACCCGGTTCCAACGTGTAACCTAAGTTTATAATACTCTCGCCGAGTGAGCTCGTCGATGACAATAAGGAACTGGGACCGCTGACAGCACGTTCAAAACTCGTTACGTATAATCGTCTATCTGCCTACGTAACGGCTGACAACTTCGGGACTTTATGATTCCCGGAATCAAAAATGAGGATAATTTATTTCAGACTGAGGAGGGGGGAGAAGATCTTTATTACGTTACCAACTTCTATTATCACACGAGTTACTATCACTCGACCTGAAATTGATATAGGAGTTCTTGGGTCTTACTGCATTTCTATTGGGTTTCAATAACGACCAAACCCACATTGGACTACTTGTTTCTGCAGTTCGCAATGGTTCGACGAATTATGGTTGACGATTCGTAGGTTCGAATCGAAATGCCTGAAATGTGAAGAATAATTAGTTGGAAAGCCACCTGTACACTTGCTGTACGTGGTTATGATCTTACGTGGAAGTGGGGTTGAATCAATCGAAAATGATCATTGCAGTGAGGATATTACATTTTTTAAATATATGTATAGATATATAATTCAAAAATTACTTATACTTTTTTTTAGATAATATGTAGACTTTTTGAAAATGGAGACATTTTTTTATACATAAATGTTTTGTTAGAAAATTCCATTTGTTTGGAGAAGAACCGTTTCAGTTTTTGTTATGTTAGTATTGTTTATGGTTCAAATATTTCTTTAATGAGTTTTTCCAAACACTTTATTAATTGATTTATACATTTTTTTGAGATTATATCTAGACTGCTTAAAGATTTACTCGTTCTTTTGTTACGTGGGTATTTTTTCGTATTCAAATAATATTCAGATCGATTTTGAAGATATCCTTTTCTGGTTGGTTTATACGTTTCAAAGTTTTATTTCTCTCTCGCATCTATTTATTTTTTCAGAAAATTCACCATCAATATTACAGTATCCATAAAAAATCATTACCGTCGATGTTGGCAGAAACCGATAAAAATCCTTTGCAAAAGTTACATTATTTAGCTCACGATTCAGGAGTACAAAACCCAATGGGGATCCCATTGGCTCTCAATTGGATTGGAAAGATTGTCCAACAATTGGACTTCGTCGATCAAAGTTCATCGATTTCCCTGACTCATTCCATAAGTCCGTACTCCAGGTCCTCACCAATTGCCAAATCATCGATTCATGATTTTCCTTCTCCCCGGAATGAATCAAGTTCTCGAATTTTTGTGATTCCTCAACGTGCAGCAATGTCGCAAGTGACTGTTGCACAACTCGTGTTGGCTTGACCGATTGGTGTCTGATTGGAACGGGCACCGTTCGTGAGGATTGCACAATGCTCAGCATAGGTCGATACAGTACGAAATCTGCCTCAAGAAGAGCGTTCGTACGTATATACCAACGCATAAGGGACCCTACGTGCGATTGATTGATTCGGGGCCCGTCTCTCTTATTGCAAAAGCCGGGACCGTGATCAGGTATTCTCGTGCCACTTTCCCAACGCACCGACGATTTATCGAATACCCTCGAGAACGGGATGCAGAAACCGCTCCTCGCAGCAGTCTCCGTGAGCGCAACCATTTAAGGCATGCTATTTTCGTTTTCGTTCGTGAACGTTTTATCCGGAGCTCGTGTGATCGAGACGATATGTGGAACGTACCGATTCGCACCTCGATCAATTACTCTCTTCCAAATGATTAGGGTGGAAAGAAGGAAGGGGATTGGATCGAACGGTGGAGGGGGAGGGGGCTTTTTTCAACGAGATTGATGATACCATTGGATGCTTTTGCTACGGACATTTTTCACTTTCGAGTTCCTAGGTATAACCACGCAAGTGCGTTCTTCAAGGCTAATGCATTACAGAGATATTGCTCTGATAAGCTCCACCCCATGTGGAGGTTAATTTACGAGTGTTGGTCAATTTCATTTTTCAATTTCGTTCCTTTTTGGCAATCGGGATAATAAATATGCTGGCTTTGATACGTAGGCAAGAAATTTCACTCTGGAATGTATTTCGAAACGAGATTGAGCCCCGAGTGGTAAATACCGAAGTGGCAATAAGAATTGATAAGGCATTGATAAGGGGACCGTATCCTCACGCAACTTTGGTTGGCTATAAGTCTTTGGAAATCGAACGGGAATCCGGAGGGTTTAGGAGAGCTGCGGTACCAAAATGGCGTTCTATAGGCAATGAAATCCGTGATTGAATGAACTTTCGTGGAATTGAACGCCTACGCAGGGGCGTTAACTCCTCCGCGAATGGAAAGAGAATGAGGGTGATCAGCGATCGTGAGTATCGTGAAATTGTGGAAGTTTCGATGCTTCCAACGATTATCTTCGATACCCAGAAGGACGAAGTTCTTTTTTTTCTTAGGTTTGTTTAGGTTGGACCAAGGAACTCTGGAATTCTTATTGGTACTGTTGATCAAATGGAAAATCCGTGACTGGGAGGTCGTTTCTTAGCTGCGCTAAAAGTGGCAGTCTCATAATAGCCCGAGCTACTCCGTCGTTTTCCATGTTTATAAGTCCTAACCGTATTACCAAGTACAGCAACCTGTAAAAGCCTCTGGACGCCCCGCTGGGTCATGCCTACCGGTTTTAGTCGCCTACGAGGTTACGCTCCCAGGGGCTAATTTGCTTACGCAACTTGCGACTCGCTGCTGACTCTGAAGACAGTCCCAATCCCGTGTAAACGCCGTTTTTTTGCCGGATTTCAGAATCGGCAGGTCTTTCAATTGCCAATCTGCAATTCCAGCCGAGAAAAGAAACGCTAATCTGCCACTGTGTAGTAATCAACAAAGTGACTACAAGACGTATCAAAGTTCTGTTTTCGTTTATTTTCAACATCAGAGATTCTGCTAGACGATTTAACTTCACTACTGGACAAATATTTCACTTCCTAGGGTACCCCAGTCATTTCTGGATATTAGACGTCCAGCAATGTCCTTTAACATTGCGCAGGGTACTAATATCCTCATATGAGGGCTCTAGAAAAGAATGTTTCTTTTTTAAACCCCATCAGCAAACGTGGCAAGCCACAGGTGTTGGCATAATGTACTCCCTTGTCGTCCTCCCCTCCCGGTCATCTTCCTCGTTCAAGTTCATGCACACCCGCGTCTCAGGCGGTGTCGTGGAACGTAGGGATCTATTAGGAGCCTAGGAAGTCGTTACGTCATCGAGTCGTAAGGTCATCTCCATTATATCGGAATTTTGCAACGGCAAAGGGGCAACCCGAGCTATATAGATGATCAAGGCATGTACCGGGCATTACCTCACTCTATGTACATCCACAATACAACCTGTACAGTCTTCGCGTATGGATAATTCTTTGCGGAGACGAGAATGCCTCTGTGACGATGATGGGACGTCGAGAACGGCCGAGCACTCACCGAGGCACACAATGGTTATTAACCTCGCTCGTACACCGCGACACACGCCGTATCTTCGCTAAGATTAACAAAGAAACGTCTGTATACAGGGTGACCCCTGATTCGATCTATTCCTTCAAAGGGGTCATTCCAGAGGTCATTCGAATCGAATTAAGATCCATCATCTAGGGGCCAATATTGGGTTTGTTGTGTTCAGTTAGTAAGTTGTTATGGTTTCACCATTATTGTTTTTATGAATTTTTTTATTTAACAAAAACAAATAATTTTGATAAATTATTCGTTTGGGTTTGTTTGGATTACAGACAAATAATTTTGATACATTTTGATAAAGTTTATCAGATTGAATATGCAATTGATAATTTTCTGAAAGATATATAATGAATGGTGACATTTGATAAAAATGCATCGTCTAAAATTCACGTAATTTCAGTAATCAAAGATCTGAAATTTTTATTCTTTTATTTAAGAGATTGGTAAAATTTTGGGAATCCTTGGTTTTTGTAAGTACGCACTCACTTGTTAGGTATCAGAAAAGTATCACGCGAATGTTCAGAGAGGAGTATTTTTTTCAGAGTCGTCTTCAATTATCTTAACGATTTTTTAAGTTTTTTAATTTCTTAAAATTATTTGTAATGATTTGTAATTATTTTACTTTAATATTATTTTTAGGAGTCCAGTCTAAAAATTTTCTTGTATACCGGGTGGGTCACGAGAAATCAAGCATTAAAATGTGTTTGTCGTGTTTAAAAATACGAAGTATGTGCAAATCGAAATCTGGATGGTTCGGAAGAACCTACACGAGTACGATAATATTTTTTTTCGATTTTTTCAAGCTCATCGATGTTTTTCGTTGTTTTTAATATTATCATTTTTTTTGTTCAATAAAATTACATATTTATCTCTTGGGGCATTGCAGCTGGCATTCAAACGAATTCAACCATGCAATATAGAAGGACCTTCAAACGACCTTCAACTCACAGATGACAAATTAAACAAAATTCAGTTTGTTTTTTCGGAAGTTCGGTTTTTTCGTGGTTTACCCTGTATATAGAAATATGTATATCCTGTACGAGGAGAAAACAGAGAGAGACGGAGAGTGAGCGTTATTAATAAGCGACGGTTATTATAGGCATCATGACCAGCGCCTATTCTTGATTGTCGATCCATTCGTTGTCGTCGCGTCCTCTTCATCGTCGTTCGCTTACAACGACGTCCGGCCACTCCGGCGTTTCTTTTCTTCCACAACCTCCATCCACGTCCTTTCATATCTCGCGACGCTTTCACAATATTGATGATCAGCCAGCCACTTTGAGGAGATGGACAAGAGACGAAGGCAAAAAAAGAGCCAGGGAGTTCATTGGACATCTTGGAATCGACGGGAAGAGAAATGGTCGAGAGGTCCAGGTCCAGATTGGTTGATGGTAGTTCCTGTACTGCCCCTCATTGATAATCCAAATCTTTTTTCACTTGGATGATCTTTCCCAAACAAAACCCAAGACCCAAACAAACCCAAACAAATTTCAATTGGTCATTCTGATGGTGAACTATTTGGATGTTTTTTTTTTGGTAGTTTGGAAGGAAATGTCAGTAGTTCCATTTGCTCATCAGCTTTTTTGATGTTTTTTTAATGTTCGGAGGCAAAGGATATTGGCAAATTCAATCTCATTTCATGTCACTCTGGTGATGAACTTTTTAGATGTTTAAGAAAAGTTATAGGGAAATTTTAGTAGTTCTATTTCATGAAGACCTTTTCATACATTTTTGGAATGTTTGGAAGCAAATTTCATTGGGAAATTCAATTTCTTTCATTTCAAACTGGTGATGAACGTTTTCGACGTTTTTTTTAAAGATTAGAGGGAAATTTCGATAGTTCAATCTGATAATGAGCTTTTTAGACGTTCTTTGATAGTTTAGAGGCAAATTTCAATGGCAATTGGAACTTCATTTAATTTCAATATGGTAATGAATTTTTTAAACGTTTTTGTAAGATTAGAGGAAAATTGCAGAAGTTCGATCAGATGATCAGCTGTTTAGAAGGTTTTCGAATAATTACAGAAAAATGTCAGTAGTTCAATCTAATCCTAACATTTTTCTACGTTTTTCGAAAGA
Organism: Ophioninae sp. B BG-2022a; assembly: GCA_030522765.1. Taxonomy (NCBI): domain Eukaryota; kingdom Metazoa; phylum Arthropoda; class Insecta; order Hymenoptera; family Ichneumonidae; species Ophioninae sp. B BG-2022a. Next base: position 69,686 of record JAPYZJ010000192.1, read on the forward strand.
TTTCAGCGAAACTTTACTGTTCCAACCTGGTGATCTTTTCAGACCTTTTTCAAAGATTCAAATCGAAACTTCATTGATCCACCCCAGTAACGATCTACATCGATATTCCTCGCAATCTCTCCCAGACATATCCCTATATTCCAGTATATTCCCTAGAAGACATCACTCCTAGTGAATCAGGACGAAACCTTCGGCACTTTTTTTTAAAGATCATCAAATAGGTCAAGGCCAGAAAGTGACTTGCGTTCAAGATGTTCGAGCAAACAGCCATAAAGAGACAATTTCTCACCGTTCAAATAACTAAACGCCCTCCCATGCCTCCCAACAATTTTCATATAATCTTTGGCAAGCCAAGCACTCTCGAAGAAAACGAAAGGCAACAATCCAATAAATAACGAAACCCTGTTGAATCTCTGATAAGAGGCGTAGAGGAAAACCTTCAACGATCCTTTCTTTTTCGTTTCCGGTTTTCGTTCTGGCACTTGGTAGTTTCTACGATCGAAGGATCCTCTTTTACTTTGCGATTTACGTAAGCTGGGTGTGCACTCGCAATTCGCCTGGGGTTCTTCAGCATTCAGCAGGGATGTGGGCAGCGTTGCTTCCCCACCTGCCTGTCTCGGGAACCCCAAGATTTATCAGTACGTACATGGTGTACCGAAAGATTAGGGAGGGGAAGAGAGAGAATACCACGTGAGGCTCTTCGGGTCTCTATGAAAGAAAGTGAAGATCAACGACGAAGGGTGGGGGGGGGGGGGGGGGGGGGGGGGGGGGGGGGGATTAAAGTGTCTACGGACTGGCTTATCATATTTTAAAAGTTATGGCATAGACACGCCCATACAAAATTCGCTAGGCGTGCGCAAGCGCGCGAGTCCTTCGATCACTCGTACCGCGCAGGATCGTATGATTTATTGCAAAAACTCGTAGCTCCCATGTGGCTCTCGTGCAGTTTCGACTCCCGAGTTTATCACCCGAGAAAATAAACTTTACGGTGACACATTTTTTTATTTTTTTTTTTTTTATGGAGAAGTGGGTTGGCACCGGGTATAAATCGATTCTTGAGATACCGATTTTTGATAAAGTGAAGAGATCTATTCGATTTTTAGAGGTCCAGGTTTGAACGAGTGAAAGATATGGGTGGAAAAAAAATGGGGACATATGTATTTTGGTTTTGGATCGATCGATCGCAGGAACAGGGTTATTGTTATTTTTTATGAGCCGAGGAGATAAAATATTTGGAAAATTATTATTAAGGTGTAATGTGATATGTTGAATTACATTTTTTATTGCTGAGATAATAAAAATGGAATAAAAAAATAAGTTTCAGTAAATACATTTTTTTTATTATATATATATAATAAAAATTTTTTTTTATTATACATATAGAATAAAAAATATTTTTTTTATTATATATATATATAATACAAATTTTTTTTTTATTTACTGACACTTATTTTTTTTTATTCAAAACCAAAAACGATCCAAAATCAAAATACATATTTCCCCATTTTTTTCCACCCATATCTTTCACTCGCTCAAAAATAAAACTGCTCAAACTTGGACCTCTAAAAATCGAATGGATATTTTAACTTTATCAAAAATCGGTATCTCAAAAATCAATCTATACCCTATGCTAACCCTCTTCTCCATAAAAAAAATAAAAAAATATTAATCCTTTAATATCGAAACCCAAACAAACGCAATTCGATACGATTTTTAATCATGAAAATGAAAAAAAAAAAAAACGAAGAAGAAAAAAGAAATTCGATGTTTACGGTTAATCACAATTGTGATGGTAACTCTAACTCCAGTCGTGCAGCTAATCCTTTAATATCGAAAGCCGGTTCTCTCGTCTCCGAGACTCGCCAATTATCGAGTTTATTCGGTGAAAGAGACAACTCCATGAACTTCCTACTTCACGATCATCCCGAGTCTCTGGCAATTAGTTGCCGGTTGACCAAAGCGACGGAAACGAGGGTAAAAGTCCATTGGAAACTGAGGTGAGAGAGAGAGAGAGAGAGAAAGAGAGAGAGAGAGAGAGAAATAGAGAAGAATCCAATAAGCTTACTATCCCCCTCCCCCTCCCCCTCTCCTCTCTCTATAAGCTACAAGGAATGGATAAACGTTCTTTTTTTGTTTTTTTTTCTGTTTTTTTTTTATTTATTTTTTTCATCCTCTTCCTCTTCCTCCAGCTTCGTATCCTCGACAGGGGGAATATTCTCGCGATTCTCGTGTTGGCTAATCGACAGCGCGAGAATATTCCCAGTTAAGCTTATCGGCGCTTGTTACACCGCAACTTGCAACTAATCAAAGCTTCGTTTAAAAAACGTGCAATATGCAAAGTAATGCTGAGTGTACAGATCCCAGGGAGTAGAGTTACACGTAAAATCTTTTATCGCGCACGTATCGTAACGTATTTTTACGGACAAAAGGTATTTCGCCTTTAAGTGATAAAATGAAAATTATCGACGCGCTATAAACAATTGTTTTTCGCCTGTTATCGAAAATAGAAAACGTGCTTTTTTTTTATTTCATGCTCCTGAAGTTTGCAGCTTTCGATGTTCTTTCGTTTATGTATTTATTTTATTTTATATTGTTATTATCATTATTATTTATTTAATATTTATGTGATATCGATTTTTATATAATGTATAATATATGATACAGATTTTGACTTTTTTTTCTGTAATACATTTTTCCAATTTTTCGCCGTGCTCGATATTTTCCAAATTATTTGTTTACTTTTGTATTTTAGTTTTTTGATCGACTGTTTTGCATAATAATTGACAGATTTTAGAATCATTGAGTTTTTGTGAAATGGAATTGGAGCAATTGATAGATAATTTTGGTTTGTTGCATTTCAACGTTGCGAACTTTAATTTCAAGTTCTTTTCGTGACGTTGAAGTTTGTATCTTTGATAATAAATGACTTTTTCCCACATTTATTTTTTTTTATCAATAAAAGTTTTTTTTTGTTGGGAATTATACGATTTTGGCAGCCAAAATTGGGCAAGAAAATGTTAGAGTAATTCAAAATCATGAATCTTCGTTGCTTCAAAAAGTCGTTTCCTTTTCGGAATTTTTTTCAGTAATATGTGAATTCAAAAATACGTGTGCCAAAAATGTATATTTCACAAAAATTACAGAGTTATTGAAAGCACTTTTTTTGAAGCTCGGACAATGATACGACCAATGATAGTCGAAAATATAAAATATTTGCATCAATTTTTTTGTCATCGCCATTTTTTTTAATTCACCATTTCTCTATGAAATGATAATTCATAAATCGTTTCTCTCATCTTGAATGAAAATATTTTATGTGAAAATAATAGTTATTATTTCGAAACGTGGCAATGAAATTTCACTCGTCCTCTCGGTCATTTATTATACTTTAACTATTGATTGTTTTTATCAATAAAAATGTTCCCGCATTTATTTCAATTAATAAAGAATAATTTACATTAAATTCAGCCAAAAAAAAAATTTTGTTGTCCATTCATTGACTTTCAAAAATTCACGAAAAAATCTTATTTTTCTGACCATCACAGCGAGTTCTCTTTTTAATAGATCAGTGTCTGTTGAATAGTAGTTACGTAGGTAGATGTCCGGAAGTTCCTACCGCTAATCATTTCCGTCAGGATAACGAAGCCTGCCCCTGAAAGGCTGCAACCAGAGATTTGTTTTTTTTTCGTAGGCAGGGATGGAACGAAAAGAGAAAGGGAAAAGTGAAGTATACTTGGTGAACGAAGTGGAAGATTTGGATGAAAGGGAAGACCATGAAGGCGATTCGTCAAAAGTGTCTCGCTTCTTTTCGCGAACGAGTGATTCCAGTCGAAGAGATTAGGTTTTCAAAACGCGATTTGAAAAGAATTTTAATGAATCGTAAAATCGCTTCGGCTCCCCAAAATGCTTAATTCAATAGCGCATGCGCAAGGGGAAATCTCAGTTGCGCCGTTGCCATTGGAAGAGAATGAAGTCGTAGTGGTGAGTTGTACCGATTCGATGGTGAGCACCGCAGGACGGCGATCCATAAAAGCACTTACAAACGATCGTAACAAAATCCCGAGGTCGTTGGTGGCGGTCATCGAACTCCGTTTCAATTCGAAGGCTACGCGGAAGGCGAGAGGAGGCTTTGCTTATTTTCGTCATTAAAAGAATATCCAATTGTAAGAGATCTTCAGGAGTTGACTTCAAGGCGGGGAAAAATGAAGCACACCCTTCAGCCCTTGATCACCGATCAAGTTCACAGTTTCCCACGGATTTCCTAAACGGCGCTTCAGAATTTTACCAAATTTGACTGAATAATATCAAATTGATAGATGAACGACTGTTTTCTCTCAAAAATTCTCAAAACGAAAAAAAATTACAGATTCTACCATCCTGCATGTGCCATGGTGGAAATAACGTAAAATGACGTCAACCCGTTTCGTTAATTAGGAAGAAGTTCCTAATTAACTAAACCTAGGGAATTCAACTTGCCAATATTTTCAAGATCAACTCCAGTGAAAATCTGAATCAATAGTCCAAATCTTCCTGTTGGATTCGCAAAGTCAATTTGGCTGTCAAATCTCCCTCATAATCAACAACTCCCCATAAATCAGTTAAAAAAAAATCAACATTCCTATTCAGTGATCAATCCCAATGGAAAAAACTAGAAGCAGTCTCGAGAAAATCCACTTTACCAACACTTTGTAGTCTTCTACCATCAAGCTCGATTCACAAGATTTCAATTGACCAAAAAAAAGAAAAGAAAAAGACGACAAAGTACAATCACGAGATCTACCAGAATGTATAGGTACTAGTAGCATCAGGAGTATAATACCTGTCGTTTCGAACAATATCTGATTACGGTGGAGCGTAGCTCAAGCCCTTTGCTGAGCCCTCGGTGTAGCTCCCCGGTACAGATCTAACAGTACGAGATCCCTAGTTGTAGAGTGCAACTGTTTGTCCATATGCAGCTGTATATAGTAACACTGTCCAGACGATCTCCGCTCCTTGTTGGCGTAGTAGCTGATCGTCGATATCGTGGATATATCGAATATCTCGGATGCATCCTTATCTCGGTTGAAATGCCTGTATCGGAGAAGAAGGAGGTTTGTATCGAGGGGAGTGGGGCAGGAGATGGGAAAGACGTACAGTGAAACTTCAGTTGCACGTTTTTCAATGGGGTACGTCAAACATAACGTAGGAATTGGAATTAGGTGAATTTTACTTAAAAGTGGTCACTCCAGGTGTCTGAAACGAATCAAGCCCCGTCAATTAGGATTCGATATTAACCGAACTTACTGAGTTATCAGTAACCTGGTAACTACTCAATAACTACTTAGCTACTCGGTTACTAGGATACTGAGTTATTCGGTAACTTTAATCGTAATTAAATACGGTGTGCATCTGAAAATCTTTCTATTACCTTAACTTTTGGTTTTCCAATTGAACGTTTGATCAGTGATGATTGAGGAAAGAGCCGATTCAAGTTTTTGAATGACCGATTGGAAGTTTTATCGAGAGGTGTGTCCTGCTTTGGAAGGACCGAAGAGTCGTTTCTTTTTGTTGCTTAAATCTATAGATAAACAATCCAAGAATATATTTACAAAGTTACGAAGGCCAATTCTAAGTACTTTCGAAGACCCAAGTCCTGTATTTTGTCCTACTGGAAACTTCGAAGCTTATTTTCCTCAGTTTTCATTTTCCCGAGTATCTTAAATTGGGTAAACACTTCTGATTGACATATAGACGTAAAAACGACATAAAATGCGTGCAAATGAAAAACGTAGAAGTGAAACTTTATCGCCATCTTTATGAATGGAAACTGCCAGGGCTTGAAAAATTCAACGTACAAATGATCAAAAGACGTATAAGTGCAAAACGTATAAATGAGGTTTCACTGTACATACGAGGGTGTACCGATCCAGTAAAAAGAATCAAGAGAGACAGAGATGGTATTTCGCCATTTCTCGTGTGTCGTCCTTTTTCACCGGGAGTATCCTTGGTGAGCCATAAGAACAAGCTCCACTTTCCTGCGACACGAATTAAACGTCCATGCCCCGTTATTTGCATTGGTGGACCGTATAGGCTCGTACCTACATTTAATGCTGGTCGTATATACGGTGTGTATATGGGTATGTATTTCGTATAGATACGGGAACGTTAAGGGGGACCGTAGTCCCAAGAGAATTTGCATTGGTCCTGTGGTCTGTTGGGTACGACGAGTTACGAAGGATCCATCGGAGGATAACCTCGTGCGAATACGTTCCTTAGAAGCAACAACGTCCATTGGGTTTTCTTTTTTTTTTCTTTCTCCTATTTTCCTTTTCCTCTTCTCCATTGCTCTTTCTGCGTCTTCATGGGCAAAGAGAAGCTAAGAAGAGCGTCCTTGCTCTGGCCGCCACCAACGATAGAAACTGATGTCTCATGGGCTTGGGAATGGTTAGGATGGGTTGGAGGGACCAACAAGGATTACCGCAACCTACAACCTACCTGGTCCTATATACAGTGGATTTGTACCAGGAGCTCTTTACCACTCCCTATCTCTGCAATCCTTTCCAACTGGATCCTACCGGACCATTGGGCAAGAGGATAGCGACATCAGGCAATCCAATAAATACCCTGCGAACCAGTGCAGTGCAGCAACTGGATCTACCATACAGCGTATAGTTAGAACTTGCACCAAGTCTCCGGACATTCATAATTTTCGAAGACTACTCCCATCGTACGTTCTGTACTCGCGAAGACTACACGTTTACATCAGCTGTGCGCACGGTCACTATAACCCCATTGAGCCATCTCATGATCCTCCAGCTTCGCGAAATAAAGTTATTATTTACAACACTTTCGAATATATTTAACGAGGAGGAACGTTGATACCTGGCATCCTGATATCACAGTGGCCACGATATATAATTAGCATAACCAGACCGTGTCACATAGACGAGATGCAAATGAGGCAAGAATCAACAGGAATATACAAGCACAGGGTTCAACCTGTACAAAACTCCATACAGCCTCCGGCAGCATTCGTACTGCAGGCGAAATTATTTTTCTTTATTTTTAACTTTCTCGAATGAACATCAAAGAAATACCTCGATACTGAGGAAACTTGGAATTCGAAACGTTTAACCGTGAAACTGATGACGCGATGGAAAAAAAGAAAAGTGGACACGTTCAATACAGTCTCGATCCAAGTGACGACTACTTTTTTTTCCTATCTTTGCGATTGGATTACATCGATGATACAAGTCACGTGGATCGATATGGCCCTCGACCGATCCGTCACAAAAAACAACGTCATTACCGGTCTCTCCAACAAGAAAATGAACGATTGCGTTTTCCAATGGTTGCTCGACGGGATGGAAAAACGAGAAGGGATAAAAGGAGAGCGTCATGTGAGGGAAACTACTCGGTGCACCAAACGATTATGGCAATGGCCTTGTTATCAAACGTTATCGATCGGTTTGCCAAGAAAATGTACTTTTCCTTTTTTTTTTTTTCGTCACTCTTCTGATCTGAGCGCTGCTGGCTACGGTTAACTGTACCCTGATGGATTGTGGAACGTATCATAGGAGATTGCACTTTGCCGTATGCGTAACTGCTCAAGGGTATTCTCGGACAGGATGTTCCCATGCTGTTGGCGACCGCCTCACGGCTTACTCTTGCACCTTTCTTTTTTCCTCTCCTAGCCACGGGCTTTTATTCTTCTCGCATGTACACTTTTCGATCCATATGTGTTACAACTGGATGAACGTATGTGTGAAAACTGGTGGAGGAATCGTAACAGTAGTATTCTACAGACCCAACGTCATCATTTCGATCAGACTCAATGTTGAATCTCCTGTCAATGGAAACCCGGTTCCCCTATGATCTGGTCGTTCCAAAATGGCTAGAGGGCTATCCTACTGTGATGCCCAGAACAATTAGCTTCTTTCATGAATTTTTCAAACTCACTCAATGATTTTTCTCGCACTGAATTGAAAATATTCTATTAAATGTACCTTAAAGTAGATTGAAGTTTTCTTTTTATTGGAAAAGTAACAATAGTTGAACGAGAATAAATGGCTGAGTGAACGAGTGAAATTTCCCTTGCCTTAGTAGAAACGAATTATTATTTTCACTTAAAATACTTTCAGGCACAATACTTCAAACAAATTTTCGAAGCAAAAAAAAAACATTTCGAACAATATCATTTACTAAATAATTTATCAAACATTTACAAAAATATCTAGCTTTAATTACTCGAGTTACCGATGGGCTCCGAAAAAGTGGTTTCGAGAACAGTCTCATTTTTGTAAACGACAAAATGACTTTAGAAACCCGTATTCCTGAAATACTGAAAAAAAAACCACCATTTTTGAAGCCATCACTATGGGGGTTAGCCTGAAGATGAATGAACATTCAAAATGAATGAAGACACTTCGGTGCCATATCTGGCTGGCTGGAGGTTTCTCCAGAACGTCCGACGATATTAAAACGCGAATGGAGGAAGAGCAATGAGCTAGATATAGGACTGGTGACTGGACGTCTTCCACCTTCCGATTGGATAACGTCGTTAGCGCGGTCGTCAGAGACATTTAATTCGCGAGAGATCGTTTAAGGATCCCTCGTAACTGTCCCCCGGTATAATGTTACAGTAAGAGAGCTAAGTTTCTCCGGTGCCATTAGAAACCAATGATTTCATGTCGCCCTCATCCGTGAATAGCGCACGCACGGTTATGCCCTGCCTAGGATGTACGCACACGGTAAGCTTTTATTAGACAGCTTACGCGTATCCGTAATGATAATATACGATCGTAAGTACACCCGGAGTACCTATATCCATTGGGATCGGTTGCAGAGGCGAAACTAGCCTGGCTTTTGTACGGGAATCCGCTGCATCAGTTAACTAAATAGCTATCGTGGACGCGTACACCGATTACGAGAATCCGCACACTCGCCTCTGCGTTTACATTGGCGGACGAGTCTTATCAATGTCCATAGGCAAAAGTGTAGGAACTTCCCGTAAACTTGGTCATCATGATTGTCATACAGCGATCATAGAGCCTGGTAGAGTCGAGCTTGAGGGCTAAAACGCGCCGGGGCTTGAGGGGGACTGTGGCGGCTTCGAAAAATTGAAATTTTTGCATTTTTTTGTAGTTTATAGTCTCATAAATAAGCATGCCAAAAATTGTTTAGTTATTCACGAAAATAACGGAAGTACAGCACTTTTAGTAATACTGCATAGAGTGCAGTCCTCCAGCGTCCACGGAGTCTGGTAGAGTCGAGCTTGAGACTAAAACACATCGGGGATTGGAGGAACTGTGGTGGTTTCGAAAAATCTACTTTTTGCATTTTCTCGTAGTATTTGGTCTCATAAACACCCCTGCGAAAAAATGTTTAGTTATTTACGAAAATGAAGGAGATACAGCACTTTTAGTAAGACCGCGTAAAAGGCACTTCAGCTAGCACTTCACTAATTGTATTTTTATCACTACAAATTTACTTGAACCTACTTTAATGTACGTGGACAAAAAAATACATAAATGAGCTCGAAAAAAACCGTAAAGTGAATTTTTTAAAATCCTAAAAGAACCTTATTTCTCTGATCCCTTCAAAGAGAGAGAAAGTGACATAGTGCGTGCTTTCATTGTTTTTATCTTTGAAGGACCCATAAAAATTCCACTGGGATTATTTTTTCGGATTTGCGGTCACCATTCAACCAAGATTCCTTCCCGTACCATGGCAGCCAATTCGCCAGTTGTTTTGTCGTCTTCTTTCCAAATTTCTGTTCAAGTGTCTTCACCCGCACATCTGACTGGTCGTCATTAACGATAGGATTCATCTAAAAGATGGCAGGTAACTCGTCTTGCACGACGAATGTTCAGCCAGAATGGCTTCCACGTCGCTATCAGTCTTGGAAGTCCCCCAGGCCCCTTCGGGCCCAAAATGGATCTTGCGACTGGTTCAATTACAGTCGACTAAAAAAACATGATAAACCAATTTGAGATCGGTTATAAACCCGTAGTTTTATTCTTCTTTTTCCATTCAAGGTCAACGGGAATAATAAATTCTCGAGGGATAGTATATATACCTTAGGAGTACGAGTAACAGAGAGACAGGTTCGATTTATCGAAGGTCAGTTACACATTTTTGTAACAGACTTCTGCCTACGGGCGAGGCTTCATCTCTCGTGCAGTTTCTTTTCCACCCTCCCCCCCTCCATTTCCAACCCCCTCTCCATCCCTCGCCGTTTTTCTCTTTCCTTCCTAGCTACACGATCGATCTCGTAATGGATCATTCCACGAGTGCATACGTATACGCACTCACACTCTCTCGAAGATCACAGTTAGTGATACGTGGAGATAGAGAGCAAAAGAGGAACGAGCGGTGAGGCCCATTACGCCCCGACGCGTTATGTATCATTGCCAGAGTGCTATCCCTATCGTGCCTCTCTCGGTTCGGACTATGTCTCACGGAATTCCGTTGGCTGGCCATATGGTGAATAACGATGGGAATATGGGTATCCCATACGTACCTTACTGCCGTTTGCATTGTATAATGTTTTATGTACAGGGTGACCGGGTATCAGATCGGTTCATTGAAACGACTTCCAGAAGTCACTTGAATCAAATTAATCATCATCAATTGGGTCGCGAAATCGAGTATTTACTCAGTCAAGGTTTTACAATTTTTTTCAATATTTCAGAGTTGAGAAAAAACACATGATTTTTAAAAAATATTCTGAATTTGCATAATCTTAGAAATAAAAAATCTTAAGTGGCCTGGGTAGTTTTAAATAGAATTTTTGTATTTCTTTTTCTCGATTTCTTTAAGGTCATCAACCTCTTCATGAAATACCATATTTTTTCCCCAGGCTCATATTAGCCGATATGCAACGGAAGTTTAATCATGGAAAATAGTTGGACCTTCAAAGTCCCTAAAAGTACCACGATGGACATATATTCCTTCCCAATCCATTTACATTCCGATATGCTTTTACTTCGTGTTTCAAATCGCTTTAGAGATATTCAAGTATTCTGTTTTTCGTGACTCACCCTATATATACGTATATATAAATATATATACATATATATAAATATATGTAAGATAAAATAAACACATAAATAGATACACATATAAATATGTACACGCGAGAAGAGAAGCTTCACAGCTGAACACTCGGTGAGTCTAGTGTACCGTTGCACCTTGATGCACGATCCTCCAAGCTGCTGGTTTACGTAGCACTGTACATGTCCAACACACCCACGAATACTCTTTATTACGATACAGGAGGATCGTGAAGGAAGGATAGAAATCGAAGAGGGCTAAGGGTGGGGGGAGTAAAAATGAAAAAAGGACTCGAGAGAATAAAAATGAAGTGAATGTCCAAACCGTTCTGTATCTGGGATTTCAATCTTTGACTGTAAGTCGTGAAAACTTTATTTTATGCACTTATCTAATAGAAGGTGAGGAGGACCCTAAGGAGTTTGTAGTTTTGTCAAAGCAGTAGAATAAGTAGTGCGTGGACATTGTCCTTGGACTGTTTTCCATGGAAACGTTAGGTTTGGGTTTGGGTTTGGTTTGTGTTTGATTGGATTTGATGGGTTTGAGGAGGACCCTAAGGCACTTGTAGTTTTGTCAAAGCAGTCGAATGAGTAAGGTGCAGAAACTGTTCTTCAACTGTTTACCATGGAAAGGTTTCGTTTGGGTTCGTTTGGGTTTGATGGGTTAGAAGAGGATCCCAATGAGTTTCCAGTTTTGTTAAAGTAGTCGAATGAGTCGATTGTAGAAGCTGTCATTCAACTGTTTTCCATTTAACGATTCGATTTGGGTTTGCTGAGTTTTCAATTCTGATAAGAACTCGGAATAATTGGTACTCGGCGATTAAAAGTTAGGATTTTTCGTAATCGTAAGAAAGTTTAGATAAAACATGGGGAGAAGGGTAATTCTGATCAGGTATACTCAGGAATGGAGGATAACTTTAGAAGAGTTAAGCTGAGGTTGAAAAGGGCGTAATTGAGGCGATCTACAAAATGATAGGAAAATCAGTCGTTTGGTACCGACGTGGTATATATACGCGTGCAACCCGACCATCTGTTCGATTTCTTTTTATTCCTCTCTTTCAATTAAAACAGCAGCGGGAACACGGAGCTCTAATTAAAATTCTTGAGGATCCCACGGGGGACTGTGAGGGTTTACGATTCGGCGAGGCCCTTTCCTACCCTTCTGGCAGCCCTCCGTGTCCTTTTTTGTCCATGAAAGCCTCGAGCGTTTCTCGTTTGTCCCTGATGGAAGTACCGATGATCGAACGACCTTCGGTTTTCTCTTTTGTCCGCGTTGTCCAGTCGAAGCTTCATTATTTGAGTTCTTTTCTTCTTTGCGTTGAGGGACGACACCCAACGAGCGTAGGAATAATTACCTGTAATTGCGCTCCGGTTCTATCGTCAGCTTTCATTCATTGAATTATTCATTCATTTCGACGTCTCTTCATCAACATACCGCCTCATTGATTCATCGGTCATTCCAGTAGGAACTTTTGACGCACTGGCGTTGATGCAGGCCTAATACTACAAGTTGAAGAAGGTCGTTTTGAATACCGAAACTTGAGGAAGGCAACGTCGTTGTCTCACGAATGTTGGATTCGATTGAATGGGAACTCGTTTCCTGTTTTCTCGTTTTGATCCTTTTCTCGTCTCGCCACTTTTCGGTTCGCGACTTCTGGTTTCGTTTTGTTGTTTGGTTTTTTTTTTTTCAACGAACGAGATGACATAAGAAACAAGTTGGACCAGTCGTCCCGAGGGGCCACGCACATTCGTAGGCAATCTGCATTTTCTGTCACCCGCGATCGGGTTCGGTAATCAACCGGTTTGGTACCTGGATCTTTCACTCTCATCCCAATCCGACACCCAACGCGTGCTTCCTTTTTATTTGCTTTTCTTTGATCTTTTTGTTTTTTCGTTTCATCATTTTATTACCTACCGAACGTGATCTCACGCGTTCCCGCTGGAGGCCCGTCACGACCCTTCATCTCATTGTCAGATTGATCCCGAAACGAGGAAAGAGATAGGCAAGCATCCTCGTGCTTGCTCCCGGCAAATGTAAGTTCGCGAGAGAGACCCAGGCAGTTTTCTGAGCGTGCTTCAAGGGTTCTGAATAAAAGAACGAAAGTGCAAGCCGAAGAACGAAGAGCTACAGAATCCAACGATCTCTCTATCTCTCTCTGTGCCTCTTTCTCCCTCTTTATTTCTCCCTCTTTTTGAGTGCTCGAGGTGAGCAACCTTATTTGGCTCGGGGCTCGTCCAGCCGAAGATCCTTTCGTAAGCGAAGGCACTGGATATGGCTCAGGGCTCTGATCAATAATTTCCTACGTTGGAACTTATTATTCAATGAGAATTCCACATGCCTATGCATCAGGAGGAGACACTTGACCTCCAACGAATCTACGAATCTGTCAACTGAAGGATCTTCAACTTTGAAAATCTTCCTTCATTGATGACCCAATCTTCCTTTTTTGAAACTTCGTTGAAGAGGATCTTTTTTTTCGGGTCGAGGCTTTGTTGTGTTATCAAGGGAGAGCAAATATTGAAGAGCCAATAAGTCTCCAAAGTCAAACTGATTATACACTTGGAATACCAGGTGCGAATCCGTGAGCTAAAGATTCATCAACTGAAGAATCCTCCATCATCAGACGCAACCTCCTTTTTATGGAATATCGTAGAAGGGGTTCCTTTTTCTAGGTCGTATCTGTCGATACGTCATCAAGGATTGTAGATTCCACTGGTGACTACACGAGCATGAATCTTGTGTGTTCAGTGGACAACCACGTTAAAGACAGTCCTTTTACGTCACCAACGATAGGCAGTCTTGAAAGACCATTTGGACCGATTCGGTCGGAGAGTATAAACGAAAAGTTGGAGTTGCGTTCACCAGGGCGTCGAGACGTTGGAACGTGGGCGTTACCGAGGACATCGTCCTCTCTCTCCATCTTCCTCTCTCCTCTTCCCAGACTTTCCTCTCGAGGTTCCCTTTGGGATCCCTTTTAGGGTGCGTTAACCCAGCAATGACGACGACGAGGCTTCATGAAACTCCTAAATCCTTCAGCAACTCAGTGGCTTCCAAGGTAGGGGGTTTTCTCGAAGTTCCAGCGATGGAAGAGGAAGAAGCAGGATGAAATCTCGAGGGCGAGGAAGACGAGAGGTGGAGAAGCAAAAGAACGAGGAGGTGGATATAGACTGCCAACTGAAGATACCAGGAGACAGAGGCTGGTTAAGACAGAAGACAGAAGAAAGAGGAGCGATGAAAAGGCAAGAGAAAAAGTGGGATGTAGGATTGAAGGAACCAAAAGCGAGAAAGATAAGATGATGCCTTCAACGAAGTACATAAGAGGTGGATCAGAAATGAGGGCCTCCATGCTACGACCAACTCATGGATCGTTAGAGCCATTGTAAAGTGGTAATCACGCCCACACACTCTTCTGTCTCTTATTTTCTATTTTTTTCTCTTCTTTGTCTCTCCCTTTTTCTTTCTATTTCTGTCTCAGGCAATAACCAGTTATCTTCTGAAGCCAGTATATTTATATATACCAACTTCCTCCCTCAATCTTCTCTCATCTCGCCTTAATTCTCCAGGCTTCCCTGAGCGAACTTGCCGATTCTGTGGTCCATCCGATCGACTCTTGGAACCGCTTTTGTCGACAGTCCGAACAGTAGCCCGCCATTAATGTGCACATACATATAGATATGTATATGTATATAAATACAGGGTGGTCAAAAAAACACGCCCAGAAGTAAAATCAAAATGCATTGTATTGGGGGGTATCCTAATAACCCCTATTTTCAGTGATTTTTAATAGTTCAAGTGGTCGAAGGATTTTGAATTATCGTTTTCGTAATTTTCGTTCAAAATTGGTTTTGATTTTTTTTTTCGTCCTTTGGACGTTTGTCGATATTTTGTTTCTGGTGCTAATTGATTTTCATGATGTTGAATAACTCTTGAAAAAATACGGTTTAATTAGGCCTCATGGAAAGTGAAATTTAGTCGAAAAAAAAATTGTTGTTTGGGTTTGTTTGGGTTCGAGAGCAGTGGAAACAAAAATTCAACCTTTCGACGTCACTTCTCCCGTCACCCTGTATATTCATATTACATATACGCTTGTGTATTTTGGGTCTGCTTTCTCGATCTTTCGCGCAGGTATAGCTTCGAAGAACTCGATTCTTTTTCTCCTTTTGCCATCTTCGAACCTTCCTCATCATTAAATCCATTCGTCCAATTTCCCCGCGCGTTAAAAAAGTTGCTAAATGTTGCGAAATTATACACAATGTACGCATTTCGACTTGGCATACGTTTCGGATTTTCGTGCTTGGGCAACATTTATGAATATTGAATGTTATTCGAAGAATCGATATAGCTGGTCGATAATTCGCAACATTCAACGAACGAGCGATTTATTGCTGTGCTAACGAACAGTTATAATTTTTCGAAAAATTACCACGTGAGTTTCACTTTGCCTATTATTTTCGATCCGTGATTCGTGATTTTTTCTCTTCTCTTCCATCGATCCCTTTCTTTTCGTTTCAAGAAAAAGAACTTCGATTTTTCCAACAAAAAAAAAATGAAGAAAAGCTTAAAGTTAAGAATGAAAAAAATGCATTTTTAACTCTGAGCTTTTAACTACTTATTACATTCAATAATTAAATTCATTAACCTTAACAATGATATGAAAAATCGTCGTTTACTTGAAGCTTTTAGTTATTGACTAAATTTATTGATACATTTTTTGTATAAAATCTTTTTGTATTAAATATATTAAAATTAATGATGATAAAAAAGTAATCGTAAGCTTTGAGTTTTCAATGATCAATTTAATATGCCGATAAAAGCTTGCAATTTAATTATTATTTTTTGTTTATTAGAAGCTTAAAATTAACGATGAAAAAAACCTTATCGATAACTCTGAGCTTTTAGTTATTTGCTGATTGTACCGATGAAAGCTTAGACCTGATTTATTAAATTTAATTATTAACTTTATTTATTAAACTTACTTATTAAATTAATTAATTACATTTAGTTATCAATCTATTTATTATTATTAGCTAAAGTGAACGACGTTAAAAAAATCATTGTCAACTTTTAGCTTTTATTAATATATTCAATTACTTTTTTTTTTTCAAACCGAATTTTCTTTTCCTTGATCGTTAGGGAATAAGACTGGTTCGTACTATAGAGTTTAGCGAGTTGTGTGTAGAGGAAGCGCTTTTGAATATCCGTGTACAGTACGAAATAACTGTGCGACCAAGTATTGTCCACTGTATATGGACATGCGATGCTCGTGACGTGGTTGCGAACGATTCTCGTTATTCCAGAGTCCGTTTATCCTCGGCTTCCGGTCTGCAATCGCTACCGAGGGAGTTCCGTTAGTCTCGCGGTGATACGTACGTGTATGTGTTTACGTGCGTGTACACGGTACGTATAGGAAGTGACGATATCGAAAGAAACATCCGACCGGACGTTATGGCGGTTCGTGATTGTGCTAATAGGTCAAATCGCTAATAGCTAATTTTTTTATTCTTTTTTCTTCACCGTGTGACGAACTTGGCAGGTCTCATTTGCATAATCGAGTCCGAGAGGGACGTTATCTAAAACCAGTTCGGCGCGAAAACGTGGCACACGAATCGACTGCCAGACCCCAATTACGATAATAATCGTATGCCCACATTTACAATAACAATCGCGCTAATTGAGCGCACTTCGATACCGATTTTTTTGTGGAAGGTCATTCAAGGTCATTAGCCCAATTCGTCGTATGATACCTAGCAGAGCCATTGTATATTTGGGGGCATCCGTTAATTACGTGAGGTGATTTTAGGGATTTTTCGACCTCCCCTCACCCTCCGGTGAAATGTGAGATTTTTCTCAACCCCCTCCCCCCTCCCCTAATCTTACGTGAAATTTTTCAAAATGCATTTACGGAAAATAAATTGTAGTAGAAGTAACTGCGGTTGTAGTTTCATTTACTCTATCATGTAAAGTAGTACGGAGAGTTACTACTTTACATGGTGGAATAAATAGAACTGGAACCACGGTTTATACTACTACAATTTATTTTCCATTTTTAATCTAAATAAGTTAATGGGTGTTTCATTGCGTTGGGTTTATTAAAAAAAACATTCTGTACAACTCACATATTATGTGAACGCCATAAAGCAGAAATAATATTTTTCGTGGTTTAATTTAATTAAACCGCGATAAATATTATTTCTTTTAATAATTCTTTTTAATATTTATCGCGGTTTAATTAAATTAAACCGCGAAAAATATTGTTACATGTGATGTAGCTACTTTCTTGAAATGACTAAGTGGAATTTCACTGATTCAAGCCAGTGAAAGAGAATTTTACTGGTTAAATCAGTGGATGTTGCTGATTCAATCAGTGAATTTCACTGAATAGTTTCATTCATTTTAAGGGAGTATATTTTAGTGGATGATCATTTCTTATTTAATTTAACCAAGTTTTCTCGCAATTTTATCCTATATCTTGTGGAAAAAAATTACGTGATATTTGCCAAAGCCCCCTCTCTCTCCAGCGTGAGATTAGGTGAGATTTCGCTCGAACCCCTGCCCCCCCCTAAACGCCTCACGTAATTAATGGACGCCCCCTATCATCTGGTAACATCTGTCGACTGCCAAAATATTCTTGATGACAACGAACCGGAAGCTTTCATATTCAAACCCATTGTCTTCACCAAGAAGCTGTCTACATTGCTGAGTACATTAGCCAGGGAGTCAAGTCACTTCTATTCGCTGCAATTGCTTCAAGAAGGAAATTTATTCGAACGGCCAACAGGATCAACTTTTCCCATAGCCGAGAGGTCACACAGTCAACTCCCGATCGCAGAAGGCGCGCATTACTTCGAGTCAGCCAAAGGTTCGATAAAAAAACGTTTGCGCGGGAGGCTGAGGGGGGAGGACTAGAATCAGGAAATCCTGCATGGGGCGCTCACTTTCCTACATGCTATAACAATAGTCGGGTCTATTTATCAACGGTGCGTTGAGCATATATCAACGCACGACTGGATCCTCTTAACCGGGCATACATTACCCTTGTGTACGTAGAAATGTGTGCACTTATACAGGGTGACCGGACATTTGGTTTTGTCCATCAGAAAGGTCATTCCACAGGTCGTTTTAGTCACATTAAACGCTGTTAGCTAGGGGTCAAAATTGGATATCTACTGAATGAGGATTTTACGATTTTTTCAAAATATTTCAAGCTGCACATGATTGGAAGATCGACTGCTTTTGGTGACAAGCTTGAAGATTATATATTGCCAGGAAATATTTACAAAAGGTAGTTTGATATATATTTTGAAAAAATCGTTTTCATAGAAAATAGTTTAGATAGTTATAAAGAATAAATAGAAATAGTTACAAATAAAATTCTGGACTCTGAATATTCAATTGATACTTTTCTGTAAAATAGATAAATTATCTGCTATTTAAGATCTTCTATTTTTGAGCTTATTCGAGTTTCGAACTTTTTTGTAAATCATCACCATTGGTTATAAGCTTTGATAAAAATATCGTAGAATATTGAGAGTACCTTTTTTGAGTTAAAAGTAAATTATTCGTAAATTATTCACTAAATTTATTGTTTTTGGTGACCAGCCTGAGAATTTATTTTAAAAAAATCGTATATTTATAATAATTCAGTAATTGCTGAATACTTGACCTCTGTTTGATGGAGCTGATTCGAATGGCTTCTAGAATGAGGCCTTTCAAGGAATATCTCGAATCCGGTCACCCTGTATACCTGGTGGTAAATAGAAAAATAAAAATGCATCGAGAATCACGATGCACTCACGAATCGGTTGTACGTCTGCATTTCGCTGTAGGAACAGAGGTGGAAGATACAAACCGGCGATCTCGTAGAGCACGCTTCTCCGTAAGAGTGTATGTGAGATATTACAGGAGAGGTAAGTGTGCGTGTCCGTATAGACTTTGCTGATGCATGTTGAGGGCTGGGCAAATGGAAGAGGTATTGCCGGAGGGTGCCAGTTCGTCAGGCATAGGACTATCAATTAATATAATTGTCGTATCATAAATTGCCCTTGGGGTCGCCGTTTTGCATGCCAACTTCAATATTCCACGTATTATAACGGTGTTGTGTGTATACAAAATGAGATAAGCAGTCACGTATTGCACTCTGTCGCCAGGACACAACATGCGCACAGGTCACGTGCTTGCGGATGAATAGATAATAGGGATATGCAAATACCGTGGAGTCCGAAATGATAGGTACGGTATCAGCTTCTTGCAGCTCGGCGTTGTCTATCTATTATTTCTGCACTGTTTACTATTGCGATGCAGTTTTTGTGCACGAGTTCGATGCATAAGGTAAACGGAATTTTTTACTGGTTGTATCCCTGCAATGGTGAGTTTGATGACAAAAAGTGTTGGTAAACGTGAAAAATACCCTAGATACTTGGTACCCTGGTAACCTCTAGTATTCACCAGTATAGTAGTCCGATAGTCTCTAGATTACTAGCTATTAGATTAGGTATTATTACTGTTGGCAAACGTGGAAAATACCCTAGATACTTGGTACTCTAGTAACCTCTAGTATTCCCCAGTATAGTAGTCCAATAGTCTCTAGATTACTAGGTATTAGATTAGGTATTTTTACGGTTGGTAAACGTGGAAAATACCCTAGATACTTGGTACCCTACTAAACTCTAGTATTCACCACTATGATAGTCCAGTAGTCACTAGACTACTAGGTATTAGATATCTAATATACGTTTTGGATAGACTGGGATGTCTGAAAATACCCAGAACTTTAATATTCACCCGAAAATACCTAGAATCCAATCGAACCCACCAAATTCCCTAGTATTCATCTAATAAATACCCAATATCCTTTAGATAAGTTTTGAGAATCTATCAGCTAACAAAACAGGCACGTTCTTGATGACTACGAACTGGTCAAATATTTAATAATCTTTTCTAATTATTTCTTCATTTTTCTGACTTTCAAGACTTTCAAGACGGTTCATTCTCATCGTGACTTTTGGGTAAATATAGTTATATTTATGTGAAGATGAGTTTGAAGATTGATTATGAGGACGGTCCGCGCAGCCGCGTGCCTTGTAAATTAACTTTCCTCGTGTACAGCAACGTTGTAAGTTTCAACAGATTTTTACGTCAACGAGTCCTCGCGTCATGTCTATTCAGCTACATTTGTCTAGACTTGGGCCTCGAGATTACACGAAGGCAGCATTACAGTAGCTCCGCACATTCGTGTAGAACTTTGTTCACAATTCAATGAGAAAACATCGGCTTGTACAATCGTCGTGTGTCTTCGCCTTATACTTTTGCTATTTGCAGACGGAGACAAGAAATCTTGATCGTTGATGACGGAAAACAGTTTTGCTGGAGACACTCGAGCTTAGATGTTTAATGATGGTGTACGAATGTTTGTTTTCGTTCTTTATAGGGTTGGTTAATTGTGATGACTCGAAAGCTAGAGTTTTTATTTAAATTATTTTTTTTAAATCACTTGCTCAATAATTAATATAATTCGTATTAGGTATTCGTGATAATGCCAAATATAACGTATTTCAATTATTGAGAAATAATTATTAAAACATAATATTGAATTATTGAGCAGTAGTTCATGAAACATAATATTTTATTACCGAACAATAATTAATTAAACATAATATTTATTTACTGAGCAATAATTAATAAAAAATAATATTTATTTACTGAGCAATAATTAATAAAAAATAATATTTAATTACTGGGAAGCAATTAATCAAACATGAAATTTAATAACAGAGAAATAATCAAAGAAAGGATTTAATTACTAAACAATAATTCATTTAACGTAATATTCAACAACTGAGCAATAATTAATCAAACAATATTCTATTATTGAGTAATAATTAATGAAATATTTGATTATTGGAGAATAATTAACAAAATATTTTTTAATAACTGACCAACAATTAATAGATTGCATTTTTTTTATCGTCAAATAATTGAATTAATTCCGTAATTCTGAATCTAAATTCCATTCGTCGTTGCATTCGACCTTAACCTTGAATTTAATTTACATTTCGTAAAATTCGATTAATTTTTTTTTGCCAATGTTCGCATCGTTCCAGCCCCTTAAAACGCGATTGCGAGATTGAAAAAATGGAGTGGACGATTCGATTATTGAAAGGACCTGTAGCGGTCGGATTCTGTAAAAGGTAAACCTGTCGTTATAGATATACATATATACATATAAATACGACCGCAGGACCGCGGCAGCACAATCCGTGTTCGTGGTCGGGGCAGGACATTCCAAGCGACGCCAACGTCCACCTCTCTCTCCCACCCTTGGCCGCTCGTCGTTGTCGTTGTAGGGCCATTCCGCCACCAACGTTCCTTCTTTCCGCGCTCCTCTCCTCTCTCGCTCGCAATTGTGTGCAATATAATGCAACTGTTCGCGCGCAGTTGCGGTGCCACTCGAGGGAGAAGAAAAACGTACACGATTGTACTCCTCCATGGCGATGTATGATACGAACGTGTGCCAGTGAAGGAGATCTCCCCGTGTACGCACTAATGCAACGTACGCCTGCATACGGATCCACTGATGAAACGATTCGAGCGAGACCAAACGAAAATTTTACCATCGGTCGATTGTATTCTCAAGAAATATTATAGTATAAACAAAGTCTTTTGTTGAAATGTACTTTGTTCAAAAGTAATGTTGCTCAAAAGTAATTTCGTTCGATAGTGGTTTGCCAAAAGTTCTTTTGTTCGGCAGTAATTTGTCAGAAGTACTTGGGTTCAACCGCGATTTACCGAAGACAATTTTGTTCAAAGTTATTTGACAAAATTGCGTTTGTTCGAAAGTAATTTGACAAAATTGCGTTTATTCGAAAGTACTGTGACGAAAGTATCTTTGTTCAAAGTAATTTGACATCGTTACCTTTGTTCAAAAGTAATTTCACAGAGTTACCTTTGATCAAAGGTAATTTGACAGGGTTATCTTTGTTCAAAACTAATTTGACAGAATTACTTTTGTTCAGAAGTGATTTAAAAAGGGCACTTTTGTTCAAAAGCAGTTTGACAAACGTACTTTTGTTCAAAAGAAATTTGACAAAAGTACCTATGTTCAAAAGTAATTTTGTGTACTTCCAACTTAAAGTGCCGTAGATATTTTTAATAAAAGATACTTTGGATACTTTCATTTTGAAGCACCTTAAATAAAAAGTAATTTTATTCCAAGTTATAAGTACTTTGATTCGAAAGTACTTTTGGGTTACTTGTCATTGTTAATAGTAACATTATTGATTTATTTTTTATTTGATTATCGATTGTCAATTAAGCTTAATTACTAATTCATTCTTTTTAATTCATGTAGAAAAGTTATTATGATTGAAATTGTTAGTCGGGAACAATAGATATGTTAGAAAATACGTTGTTGTACGTAACGTAACGTAAAGTTGGCACACTTGAGAAGTCAGTGGTTTCGAATTTACACAAACTTACCACGACCAGGCACGAGTTCTGCGCCCGCAGAGTAATCGCTGCCATCAACTGAGGAATTCCTATTGAAAGATTCGAGAACCGCAATCGTTTTCGATTTCACGATGTTCACTTTCAAACTGCTTCCGATTCGTCGACGAACGTGAATAAGAATAATCTGCCAGAGATCGAAATTAAATCGTTAAAGTGACCATGATCCTCATCAATTTTCGGTTTTCGTTGTTCCCAATCCAAACAAACCCAAATTACCCATTATTTTAGTTCTGATGGTAAATCGGTTCAGCCAGTGGTCCAGTTCGAGTATAAACTCATATATATAAACGCACACAGTTAAAAGAACCCCATTGTGATGGTACGAAAAATAAGCTTTTTTTAATGAATTTTTTAAAAAACTACTTAATAGTTTTTTTGGGCTCAATTAAATATATGTTATTCCACATACATCAAAGGAGATTCAAACAAATTTTTATTAACCAAAAATCAATAGTTGAACTACACTAAATGGTAGAGTGAACACTTAGCGAAAATTTCCCTTTTCCTGGTGGAATTAAATCTACCAGTTTGATTCGTCTGAACCTTCAAAAGTAAGTAATCTCCAAAAATGTCGTGCAAAAGTTAGACACATCCAAAATATGTTGCTCGATTAATCGTCCGCACCACTTTGTAAAGGGTTCTTTCTAGAAAAAACGGTCAAAGACACGTATGGTGTATAGGTTGCCCCTCTACGCGGTATTACTAAAAGTGTCGTAACTCCGTCATTTTTCAAAATAACTAAACAATTTTTGGCAGAGATACTTGTGAAAGTACACGCAACAAGAAAGTGCAAAAAAACATGAATTTTTTCAAACCGTCACAGCAGGGTTCACCCTGGAGCGCTAAATGTGGGGTCGGTCTATATATAAGTTTCGTGGTTACCGCAGCAGTCGTGGTAGATTCTGGTTGCGACGGTTGCGGTCGAGCTAGAAGGCTGTTGAACGGCCTGGAGAACAAACCCCTCGTCCCCTGGCCTATCGAGCAGGCTTTTACCCAGTGCAAAGTCACAAGGCCAGTCAGGTCGAACTACAGATACTTACACAGTCACGTTTACTACGTATACACGTATCAGAGAATAGTCCGAGCTGATTCATTCAATTCTGCTCTCTTGATGCAAACCTCTGGGTCTGTCCCCCTACCCCCCCCCCCCCCCCTCCGCTTCACAACCCCACCCCACCTCATTCTCTCTTTACCAGCAACTGCGAACTGATTTTCCAGAACTACTTGGTATTCATTGCACACAACTCGCAGGATATAGTGGTAACAGAATAGTGGTAGGTTGCCACCCGGTCATATTCGCACACGCGGGCACTGACGCCCACACGTCGCCATTGCTGGGCGACATCTTTTGTAACGGTTTTATTCAAGCTGCAAGAGGTCTACATAGCCCTACCGAGCCTAGAAAAGAAAACGAGAAAATGAAAGTTTATGTCAAGTTCTGATGTGAAAAGAAAACGCACACAGACAGACACACAAATTAAAGTTTTCACGAGCTGGGGCTTGAACACGATGGTGACTTGGACATATAGCTGTTGTAACGAGAATACTCAGCAACAGGAAAACTCTGATTGGTACTAATTTCATAACATTAGGTGCTCGATATATTCTCGATTTTATAAAGGAAGTGATTTCTTTTTGTTTTTTACGAGAGAATATTCAACTTGTTTCATATTTTATGGGTACGCGCGTTGGTCGGAGGTGGAAACTGATGTTCGTGACACGACGGTTTTTTAATGGGTTCTAAATTTGAAAGGTTCAGATAAATTCCATTTAATTAATATAATCAACGTAAATTTAATATAATAAATATAATCTATGTTATATTTAATTAATTTTAATTTAATCTAATTTGATATTTTATTCGTTGCTGCACGTGTGTGTATTTGAGACCACGTGGAGGTCGGATCACGAGTAGAACTTCCATATAGATGGTGCAGGCCTCACGTCTTCTAACGGTGACGTATCTACTTGGGTTCGTACGTAGCCCGAGAGTGAGTACACGTCGTTGAGGTTGTGGCTCGAGGAGAGGATCGAGAGACTGGCACGGCATACGTCGAGCCCTCGGGACCTCTTTTGAAGGTATACACAATCAACAAGCGTGTTTATATAACTATACCGAAGACACGTTACATCGTCCGTGTTACACCGTGTCCGATTATGTCACTCACGTGATCCCTACCATGGTACTATCTCGCTACCGAGTACTTCTTTGAAAACCACTGCGCATATATGTTCTACGTTATACGTGTCCCCATTATCGTACGTGCTTCCAACCAACCCGCGCGCAACCCCAATACTACTTCGTTTCATGATCCAACTATGTGGTGCAATCTTCACGTACACTTGGAAAAAATCACTCGCGGTTTCGCGAACTTTGAGAAAAGAGTTTGGATTTCGATTTGTGGAAAGATAAGAACAATAGTTGGATGGGTGACCGCACCGGGTTGAAAAGTTTGGGTTTGGAAAGAGGAAAACAGTTGGATGGGTGACCACACCGGCTTGAAAAGTTTGTGTTTGGAAGGAAAAGGACAATACTTGGATGAGTGACCGCAGTGGCTTGAAAAGTTTGAATTTGGAAGGAAAAAGACAGTATTTGGATGGGTGACCGTACTAGCTTGAAAACTGATCGAGTTAACGGCACTCATCCAAATTAAAAAATGTCACATTTCCCAATTCCGTCGAAAATGTACTACGAACTTCTGGTTCGAAAAGTTGGAGTCGAGAACAATACTTCGATGGATGACTTTCCCAGCACACCAGTGACAAGATCCAGTTTTTCCGATGTTTTTTCCAAGTTGACCCGTGCCCTCCTGTAAATGCTGGATCAGAAAAGACCGTCTGATGGACAAATTCCAATGAATACAAATTTTAAACTAAAACTCAAAACTCCAGAAGGGTTTGGTTTCCTCTTCCTTCATCGCAAGGTACAACGAAAAACAGTTTTGGCCCGGACACAAATTTCCTTTATAGACAAGGGGTTAAGAATGATTATCGGACGTTTTCAGGTCTTCAGGTATTTTCAGTTCTCAGTTTGGGTTTTTTCTCTCATTGGGATCTTCGGTGATACAGCTTGGTGTATTGGGCATAGAATATGTCTTTTGAGGTTATCCAAGCACCGTTTAATCCCATCCTCCTACCTAGTTCCCTCTCTGTTTTTCTCCGTATGGCTCGGTTGGCTTCATGAATAAACACTGATCGTTCATCATACGAGGATTATGGTAGGAGCTGCTGTGCTCTCCGCTGGTCGGCAAGCGACCAGCAAGTTGAATGAAGACACTATAACCCGGGTATATATACTCGAGCCGTGATAACCAGCCGAGATATCCCAGTCCTCTTTGCTAAGCCGATGTTAAACCGCCCAGCAAAGGCAAAAGCCTCACTCTCTCGTAGGCTCTTCGAGAGTCCTGCATCCGATTGTGTTCGAGTTACGAGTTACGAGCTGCCATGCCTCGCTGTATTTGCATTGAAAAATTGATCGCGATCATCTTGTAGATCTCACTCTCTTCATTTCTTGTACGTTTGGCTTCGACCAACCCACCTCCTCTTTTTCTCTTTTCATAACTCCTCCCCCTCTCCCTTTCATTGTACTTTCTATTCATACTGAATAATCATCCCTTTGTGGACCCCTAGGCCAAATTACAAGGTGATCAGATAGGGTGAACAAAAAGCTTGTGAGTTGTACATGAATCTGATCTTTTAGAAAAAGACGTCTTTAAAAAAAGGATAACGAGGATACGTGTAAAACACGGAATATCATTTCTTTTTTCATTGAACAAATTTGATCGTAATTTTTTTGGGTCATGTTCAAACAATTGAAGAAAATACAAAACTTGGTATTTTCAATTTGAATCGGGACGATATAGGAATCACTATGTTTCTTCGAACATGAAGAAATAAATTTGTTTCGTTTTTTTTTACTATTTTTGTTATTAATTTTTACATTTTTTTGCAGTTTTTACAATTTTTCAATTTGTACAATATCTTTTTCAATTGGCCAACCCAAACAGCTAGTTCTTTGGGTTAGGCCCGGAGCCAAAAACATCGTTGTTTGGGTTAGGACCGGACCCAAAAACCTCGTGGTTTGGGTTAGATCCAGACCCAAAAACCTCGTTGTTTGGGTTACGCCCAAACCCTAAAAGCTCGTTGTTTGGGTTAGGCCCAGATCCAAACAACTCGTTGTTTGGGTTAGGCCCAGATCCAAACAATCTCAATTTCACTTTCGTCAATGGCGAAGACATTACGGCATCGTAAGCCACCGACTTCCATCAAGGAAAGGCGATGATCGTTTAGCCCAGTTATTCGTTGTGGCACGATCCTCGAGAGAAAGCGAATATGATACTCCGACTTTGATTAATGTCGACGTGTGGAACCCTTTCGACGTCTGGCAAGTTTTCTTTTTCAGTTTTTTCGAGCTTGGCCTATTGTCGAGTAGTCAATGTACGGTTCAACAAGAATTAATCGATTCTGTCAAGACTCCCTGTTGAATAACCCGAACCACCGTCAACTCTTTCTTTTCAGGTCTTATTGTCCCGACAGCTGTAATTCTCGTGATACCATCGTGTAAAAAAATCTCCCTCGTAATCTTCGTGTTCCTTTACATTGGTTGCTACTCACATAAAAATCGTATATCTGAAAACAATATTTTAGGTCATTCAATTTTCCTAATTTATTAATTAAATCTTCACTTACTAATTAATTAAGTTAATTTAATTCTCTAATTAAATTATTGTTATATAGAAATTAATCATTTGTATTGAATAAAAAAATTAATCTGTTCTCAATCCGTAATAATTGATTAATTAATTATTAGAATAATTAGTGTCACGAAGATACGAAATTTTTATCAAAAATAAATATGGATTTCCCATTAATTTAAATCAACATAAATATAACAATCAACATCAAAGGCTCATATTTTACTAGGTGTCTCGTTTCATCTCGCTGCAACAAGCGACCAGAGGAATTTGAAAAAAAAAAATTGTCCATTTTTTTACCACCCTAATATATATGTCTACGTATACATAGAGAAAAAGGAGTTCCCGAGGCGTCGAGTGATGGTGGGGGATTATTTGCATTTTAATTTGCATATTAAAACGTAGCTCGTCGATCAGAGTTGGACCGATGCAGGACGTCGTGATCGAGGAGTGCAGAAGGAGGAGTAGGTGCATTGCACGAAATATGATACCACATATTTGTATGTGTACAGATGCATAACATATATACATATACATACAGATAAATAATAAAAATAATAATATACAGTATGGCCGACGAAGTGACGTCCAAAAATACAATTCACATACTTCACCTATAGGCATCATTCCAAATTTCCAAATTCTTTTTTAAAATTTGATTTTATTAACTACCAGATGCATCGTGATTTTTGAAGTGGCCCTTTATATCACGTAAATTAACTGGCACAGAAAAAAAAATAATTCACAAAAGTCCACAGTAATAGAAAAAAAAAACAAAATTAAATCACAAGAAATATCAGTACAAAATTTACGCAAATAAAATTATAAAAAATGCCATCTCCTGAACCATTAGAAAAATCTATCAAAAATAGTCGAACGTGCATACGACTGATTTCAATACCCCTAAACGCAAAGTCTTTAAATTTTGGCTTTGACGACATTTTTTTGGTCACCCTGTATATATATATATTTATATATATATAAGTTTATTTTATATATATATGCCTATTTGTGTATGTATATATATATATATATATAAATGAATGGACCAAGTAACTACACGAGAGGGGGAGTCGACTGAAGAAGGGAGTTCGCGCACGGGGCACACACGGGACCCGTCGCATTAACGTTGCAAAGGTGAGTTACACGACCGCAAGGCAACCCGACGGCCATGAAATCGTTCACGCATGCCGATCTTGAAATATGCACCCGTGGACCAAGATTACTAGCCACGATATAAAGGGAAAAGAAACTCGATCCACCCCCCCCCCCCTAACCCCGCCGACTTTACACAGCTTTACACAAAGACTTAATATTCATACATACACACATACACACACGGGGGCACACAGGCTTTTTTCTCTTTTGCCTGCTTCTCGCTCACTCTCACTTTTTCGGCAAACGGTTTATGTGCTTTATATCAACAAACATGCCCTCCTTCGCCTCTCTGCACCTCATGCGCAGACCCTTTGCCTTTTGGGCTTTTATAAAATTTTTTTTTTTCAAAACCCTTTTTTATTTTTATGAGCTAAACTTTCGATACAAAATTAGGTAACTGTTAAGGGTTAATATATATATATATATATATATATATATATTTTTTTTTTATCTGAAGAAGTATAAATTGACAATTTTCTTTTCTTATTTTTGTTTTTGGTAAGGACTTAATTATTGGTATGAAAAAAGCTTTTTGACCATTATCAGATAACCTTTAAAATTGTAAAGAAGGTTTCTTTTTTATTTTTAAGAATTCAATTTTTCTGGAATTTTTGTGATTTTTTAACAAATATTTGGCAACTGAAATGTTTGTGATTTTTTTTAAATATATTTTGCAGCAGTAATCAATAATAAAAAAATTGATTAACCGACCATTGGCAGATCCAACTGACGTAGTTATCGCGATTATTCTTGATCGTTAATTGAACTTGGTTCTTCGATGTGTAAACCTGCTCAATCTTTTCCAGACGTGCGGAAATCGTCCAATCTTCGTTCTCGGCGAAGTCGTTTTTGTACGATTCGGCAGAAACTTTTTTTTTCTCAGTTCCGTCGGAGCTAAAATTCGCTGGGATACGCGGTATGCGAAAATTGGGGTTCCAAGTATTTCGGCCTCGAGACTGGCCAAGTAGAGATAATCGTAGGCCAAAACAAAAAAAAAAGGAATAAAACGAAAAAAAAACAAAAAAAGTGGCACCGACAGGATATTTTCTTCTAAACGTTGTTTCTGTTTCGCGAAGTATTTTCGCTGGAAGACTTGAAAAAAATGACCAAAAATAGACATCGTAAAATAAAATCCAAACTCAAAGAAATGAATTTTGAAAAATATGAAGACTTTTTTCAAAAAGTTTGTTTGGGTTCATTTGAATTTGAATTTGAATTTGCACGCGTTTATTTGAGTTTGTTTAGGTTTGTTTGAGTCTGTTTGGGTTCGTTTGAATTTGTTTAGATTTTCTTACTTCGTTCGATTTCATTTTTGGTTTTTAAAATTTTTTAAAATTTTGTTGGGTTCTTTAGGTTCGTTGAGGTTTGTTTGGATTTTTTGGGTGCGTTTGGGTTTGTTTGGGTTCCCATTTTAAAAACCATTGGTGACTTTGAAAAAGGTTATATTTGGGGTGGTCGCGTGAAATGGTTCACCCTGTATATAGATAGAAGTTGAATCTTTCGCTCTGTAATTGAATAGAAGCAGCTGCCCGCACACACCCCGGGCTCGTAAAAAATTAACGGCCCACTATTCTCGTCGTTCGGGCTCACGACTCGCCAATCATTTTCCACTGTTACTGGAAAGGCTTGGGTTTGCTCTTGCTTATACGGACCTCCAACTGAGAAGTTATATACGCGCATAAATACGACATGTATAAACATACATACATACATATATATATATATATTAGTGGGAGTGGTGTCCGCGAGGCGGCTCCTCGGAGAGTTTCGGTGTTCTTTTAATTATTAGCAGCTCCGGATCACTCCGAATGGAGAAGTAACTTAGCCTGAGACGCCTTGAGTAAACCATATGTGGCTTTGAGTGCCGATGCAAATCGCCGCCCGGTATAACATCAAGATACTATTTATTATCGTTCACAGCTGTATTTCATATTTTATATCGCTGCGCACGACTCTCCCGTTTAACCCAGGAGAAATTTCCCCTGTCACGAGTATTATTAAGTATCACGTTTATTTATTTATTTATTTTTATTTTTACGATGAGATGAAGTGAAAATTTTCAAAGACAAATTAGCCTATATCAGTTGGAATACGACGCAAATTGATTTAAAGCATTGTCACGTTTTTAATATTATTTATTGTTAATTTAATCGTTAATTCATTTCTCGTAGTGTTTATTATCATTTTTTAATTTGCTTTTATATTTATGCTCGTTTGAATACCCCTTGAATTTATTTCAAACATTATGATGTTTCAACTTTAATGATTGTAATTTTTTATGGTGTTGATTACTTTTGAAATGATTAACTTAATATTTTTTGCCATTATAATTAGTACGCAAACTTTATTTTGTATTGAGTTCAGGTTTGATAGATACTCTTTAAACTGATTTAAAGGATTTTTATGTTTATACATCTATTATTATTCACATGATTAATATCATTTTTTATTTCAATTATTAAGATTATACGCTTACCTAGATGTGATATAAATTTTCAATATTATTAATTTAAAAAAATATTTATCACCGAATACTGACCTTTACAATTATTATTAAAAATTAAATAATTTTTTCTTGCCCAAATTCCAATGCAACGATGCTTCTCGTATATAATTTTTCGGAAGTTTCTGATTTCCAATATTGTTATTTAATTAACAAGAAATAAGATAGATAATTTTTTTTTCGTTTAATAAAAAATAAGAGAAAGTCGGTTTCAGAACATTGCAAAAAAATGGTGAACTTACCGTTTGAAGTTTTTCTCTTTTCGCGAGTCCATTCCCAGTGTGGAAATGTTACGTCAGGAATTCTCGTCGATCAATGAAAATTGGGAAATAAAAAAAAATCCAACCGCATTACAAATTACAAAGTAATTTTATTCCTATTATTATTCTATTTTCATAACGTGACTTCAATGTACACATAATACAAATATCATACATTTTATCGTTTATTGAGTCACGTCTCTCGCCATTTTTTTTTCTTCACACCGCATCCTCGTTGCTTGGAGAATTCGCGAGGAAAAAAAAAACATCGAGAGAAATGAGGCAGCGATGCGGTTGGAGAGACCGTGTACGCAATTTCACCTGGAAACGTGCGAAGAAAAATTGATCCCATCGATTCAAATGTGTTTTTACAAACCGCACAACCATCTTCATCAAATTTTAATTGAACATAAATGTCTTTTTGTTTTTCGTTGTATCAAACGTCCGACTTTATTCGAATATTAATACGTATTCATGAATTAAATAATCATTTTTTTAATTCAATTTTAACACTTTTTTTTTTATTCTGAGTTTCCAGTCGTCACTTTGATTCGTGTTCCTACTTGTCATTTAGGGTGCTGTATTTTCGTTACATATATACATAGACGCGAAAGAAATCCAGCCAAATTTGGACCATCCCAGTTTTTCAAAAATTCATCCATATTTTCCCCACCAAAAAGATTCCTCGGTTTCAGTTTTTTTTTCTTTCAAAATAATCAGAAATTTGTCGTGTACCACGGGATTCATCTTTGTACGAAATGCAGATTAATTACTCCAGTGAAAAAGTTGTCAAAAATGTCTTAAAAAATTGTCGAGGTTGTGAAAATTACTAAAAAAAGAAAAATAATAATAATAATTCAGTAGTGAAATAACCCCAGAAGGAATTACGGTAAATCCGTTTCCTTCTTTTTCTTGCCTGAATAAAAAAAAAATCAAAACATGGCGGTATCCATTGTACTTGAACCTCAAAATTCTTTTATCAAAAACAGAAAAATCCGTGTTTCAAATCATACTGAAAAAAACCTATAAATATCAAGCCATAATTTCCCGACAGCTCAAAGACCCGAGAGTCAGCCAGGCATCTGAACGTCCGCAACATTCAATTTCGCAAACCGGAAATCGACACCAAAAACAACCAAAAAACCAAACGAATCGAATTTCAAAACGTCCACAAGACACAAAAAAGAAAACTCGATTCCTCGTTTCTCACTGTCCAAACGTAACAACCAAAATCCCCGTCGAATACCTCGTTCCCGAAATTCAAAATCACTTCCAAAAAAAAAAAAAAAAAACATATTTTCACAAAACAGAAAAACATATATGATCGTTCCGGAAAAAAAAATGGATTTCCAGCTCTTACCCACGGGTTCGAAAAAAAAAACGGAAGTCACTCAGGCGTGTGTTGACGTCACATTAATGACAGTTACATTTGGCGAACCGGAAACGGCGCACGCACGCCACGCGTGCAAGGTGAAAACACCGTCAGCGATTATTCAAGCCGAGTGGTCCAAATTTGCACCGATTTCTTCGTGTACGTACACGTGGCGTAATCACACGTCTAGCACCGATCGCGAGCGTCACGCGACCCGTGTGTCTCCCTGCGAGTGTCTGTCTTTATTTGTATTTGTTTGGATTTGTATGTATTCGTTCCTCCTCGGCTTCCGTACACCCCATCGACCGTGACGATTTAATTGATTAATCGTTTCAAAGTAGGGAGCGGTGATCGTCAATAGGGGAGGGGGAAAGAAACACGATCCGGGGGGGGGGGGGGTTGCGAGGCTTTCTATAATCGAGGGTTCTATCGTCTTCCTGATACCATCTTCTTCGACCTTGACTCCTGAGCGATCACGGAAATGCCAGGATCGGACGATTTTCTTTTCGTCCTTTTTTTGTTCTTTTTTTTTCCTCCAACCCTGTTTTATCTCAAATTGTGATTTTAACGCTTTTTGCGCACCTCACGTGCATCCAGGTAAAACGCGACTAAAGTATTTATCACAACGGGCTCGACGGCTGTTTTTTTTTGTTTTTTTTTTTCGATGTTTTATTTTGAGAATTTTTTTAGGGGGAAATAACGGGGGTGGATTGTTTTTTTTAAGGGTTTTTTAGGGATAAAGAGTGAGAATGAAAGCTTAATTTAAGGGAACAGGGGCGAAAAAGTTTTTTTTTTTATTTTTGTGAGGTTTTGAGTTTAATACTTTGTTTCGAGCAATTTAGAGAAGTGACTCGATTTAATTTTATTTAGTGACTTGGTGATTTTTATAGGACAATGGAGTTGGAAGGAAGTATTTTGAAAAACTTTTTTTTCATTTTGGCACTGAAGTTTAATATTTTTACCTGACAAAAACAGAAACCAGATTATTTGGAGAATAGAAAAACATCAAAGTTTTTTTTTCGCAAATGAACAAACATCCCTGTTTAACAGCAGATAAAAAATATCCAATTTTCTTTCGCAAATAAAAAAACCCGTGTCTTTTGCGAAAAAAAAACATTCAAGTTTTTCAACAAATTAAAAAAAGAACATCCAACTTTTTCAGCAGATAAAAATAACCATTAAAGTTTTGCAGCAAAATAAACAAAAAAAATCATTAAACCTCTTCAAGCCATGAATACGACTGATTAAACGTTACACGCCGGAACTTCATACCCCTGTGGACGTAAAAAGTGAAAGTATAAAAAAGTGGGCTTTGGATAATTTTCCGCGATTTCCCACTGGAAAGAAATCGGCGTTTGATCGTAAAAGAGAAGCGTAAGTATTTTTCTCGATTCCGTAAGATCGTACTTACGATCCGGACAGAAGTGATAATCGTGATCGACACGAAAAAACGTGTATTTCTAAATCGCTCTAACAGACGGTATTATAAATGCCTTCTTCGTCTTCGGTGCTGCCGGAAACATCAGAAATTTCCGAATGGGAAGCGAGTCTGACGTATCCTCGATCTTTGTCACGAGTGCCGGTTTTCTCAGGTGGCAAAAGTTTGTCCTGTGAGGATCGATCGTTCGCTCCAGGATTCGAAAAATCAGAATTCAACGGGGGCTCGCAAATTTCGGCGTAAATTTCTTCGGGTCTCGGTGGTGGGGTTGGGGGTAACGGAGTGAGGCTATCCCTGACTTTGGAGTAAGGAGGATCGAGATCGGCGCGAACTTGAACTTCCAAAACGCTGGTCGATACCGATCTTTGAACTTGCTGCCTCGAAGAACAACCGCCAATAGCCAAAGCATTGGCTTCCGACTCCAAGCTCGCGTATCTTTCCGGCGTTCTCATAGCGATTTCCGGTCTCACCGCGAACGTAAAAGAAGCCGATTTTTTCGCCGGATTTCGACTCCTACCACCGTGAGCTATCCTCGTTATTCTCTCGAGAAAACCGTTGTTTCCGGTACCACGAGAGTGACTTCGATCCCTGATGGTTGTTCTTTTTATGTGCTCGAGACCCTCCTTCAAACTCTGCAAGATCGGTTTCGTTTCCGGCTTCGATTTAATTTCCTTTAGGTGAAGCTCCTTCAATTGGGAATTGCTAACGCTCGTTGGCTTCGGTGGCGCCACCCGAGGCTCCGTTGCCCTCTGATCTAAGGCTCTTCTGCAATTTCAAGATTCTTCTTTTTCGTTTGATCTCGTTTTTTGTATTAAAAAAATCTTTTTTTTTTTTAATTTTTTGTAGTTGGATATTGCAACGAGATATTGTGGACTTTTGTGCGATCCTATCGATGATTTAGGTTTTATATCGAATTTGTGAAAAAGTCCCAGCACTTTTGTGTATTCTGATTATTGGATGGACGTTTTAATACAAAATAAACAGTTTTTATTTTCTGTAGTGATTTCAGTGTGATTTGGAAAGTCGTTGTTTCCGTCGCTTTCGAGATGACATTTGAAATCGGATTCGAAAGCTAGACCTGAATTTCAAATAAAAGATTCAATATGGCGGACGAATGGTTGAAAAATAGATTTGGGTAAAAGTTTACGATCGAATTTCGGTTTGGTTCAGTAGATCATATTTTCAAAATTTCAGGGTAGGAAAAGATACAAAATTCCTTTGGTAATCATCTGATTCGAAAATTTTTCGAAAAATCCTATTTTCGTTCGCGAATATTTCAATTCGGAATAATTTTTTTCAATTTCAATTAAATGTCTCTTAATATTTTCGACTTAAAAATAATCCAATACAAAAAAAATCAATTTAACAAAGTTCTACCTGTGATATCTCATCAATATTCATAGAGTGGAAAAAAAAACTCAAAAAAAAACCTCTGTGAATATTTAACCCCGAGCTAGGATAATCAACTTTTCAATGTTAACATTAACAATATAATAAAAATAATTTGCTTTTTTTTCATTTTGTCACCAGCTGGAACGTGTCCATACACTCCGGCAGGATTGACGAAAAAAACGACCGAGTGAGTAAAAATCGTCCTCGTAATTTTAGGCAAGAAGAAGGATTGGAAATGAATATAATTTGAGAGTAGGAAATTAGTCAAGCTCGAAAGCATGAAGGTGTCAAGAACTCTCCGGTTGTAACTTTTAAAAGAACCTTGATGGTTCAAACGTTTGGGCTAATTAGACTAGCTGGAGGTTGAGTTACGTCATTGATTACGATGGCGAATTAGCTTTTGAAAGATTTTGTGAGACTGAAAAATTAAGGGGTAAATTATTAACCTGCAAGCGGAGAGGAGTCGTTGCATTTTGGGAGACGCGAGTAGACGAGCTTCCGATGGGCATCCAAGTCTGGCTCTTTTGACCCTCGGCGCACCTGGACCGGTTGCAACGAGCTCCAGAAGTTCCGGTACCGTTGCATTCGGCAATGGTCTTTCGGGCATCAACGGGACTGCGCAACCGAGTACTATGGGGCCTCGAGTTGCACCCTCCAGTTGCATCAGACCGCTGTAATCTCGAGGAAGTGGAATCGGGAGAGGTCCGGCAACTAGACGTACCTTCACAAGCATGAAAACAACCGACCGTCCTCTGTTATCCACCATTCTATTCTTTCTAACCCCAAAAAACCGAAGAAGACCCAAAGAAACCCAAACAAACCCAAACAAACCGATCTGAAAAATGTCAACTAGACTCAAAGAATCACGAAAAAACCGACGTAAACCCCAACAGACATGAACGAGCTCAAACAGACCCAAGCAAACCCAAACCGACCCAAACAAACCCAAAAAATTCAAATAAACTCAAAAAGACCCGAAAAAATTCAAATAAACACAAATAGATTCAAACAAACCTAAACAACAAATCCTAAAAGACTCAAACAAACACAAAAAATCCAAACAAACTCAAAAAGACCCTAAAAAATTCAAATAAACCCAAACAGATCCAAACAAACCTAAACAACAAGTCCTAAAAGACCCAAACAAATCCAAAAAGACAAAAAAATCCATCTAAGCCCAAGAAGACCCAAAGAAATCCACCTAAACCCAAAAAGACCCAAAAAAATCCATCAAAATCTGAACATACCTCAATAAAACTAAACAAATTTAAAAAATTCCAAACAAACCCAAACAACAGAGCCACAGCAAAAAAAAAAATATTTGCTTCAGACCATGTTTACCAGATCGTTTTGAGGGTCTCCGAAACCCAAGATCGTAAGTGTAAAAATCCCTTTTTTCGTTTCGTTCCGTAATCAATAGTCATCATATTTTCCAATCAAAAAATAAGACTTTGCTCTTCTCCAAAACAAATCGCAGTGAACTTACTCAAAATTACTTAGATTTCATTAATTAAAATAATTTTCTTGAAAATTCAATTAATTTTGAATTCGCTCACCCTAATCGGGAGGTCCCGTCTCGCGAGTTGATGGACTCTGTAGAGTACGGCGTCACTTCCGGTATCCAAACTGCCGCTCTGACAAGTCGCGTAGAATTCGCCCCGAGATGACAGTGGCGCGAAAAGTTCGTGGCCCTGAGAATCGAGACACTGAGCGTACTGATCGCGCTCGGAGGCGCGAGAACTTTTCCCATCCGGTGGACCACTCGTTACACCAGCAACTCCTCCCGACACCGGTGATCTTCTCGTGTCTTGAAAAACCGCAGCCAGTCGCAGAACCTCCCCCGCTCTCACTGTCGTTTTTGTATAGTGAGCTCGGAGATTGCCGTTCTCTGTGAAATCGGACGTACACGGTTTCGCTACCCTTTTTTATTTTTTTTAGATTTTTAACTATAATAAAATTTTATTATAGTTAAATTATTTATTATAATTTTAATTATAATAAATTATAATTATTTGTTGTAATTTAAATTATAACAAAATCCGTTTACAATTTACAATAATTTGTTGTAGCTTAGATTTCGACAAAATCGAACTACTATTTATAACAATTTGTTTTTATTCGAAATATAATTACTTGTTTGAAAAATTACAAACAGTCAAAGTGAAATTCAGATCAATTTTCTGTAATTCACATTGCAACAAAATCGAATTATAACAGTTCGTTGTAATCCAATTTATGACGAATTTAAAATCCAACTTGCCAATTGTTCAATGAAAAAATCGTATGATTCGATTTCCTGTCTACCGAATAAAAGTATTCTTTTTATTTGCATCCAGTTTATTGTATCCACGAATTTCAAATTTAGAAAATCAATTTTCGAAATTGTAGTCACTGACCTCGAGGAACACGATTTTGAGTTAACTTAAACCCAACAAAATTAGTAAAAAAAAACGTGTTTATACTAAACTCGATTTTAACTAAACTACATTTATTAAAAATACATTTTTTCATGTTTTGTTTGGGATTCAGTGAACTCAAAGTCATGGTTATTGGGGTCAGTGAAACCAAACTCGAAACCCGATTTTCCGAATTCGAGATCGGTGGATCCAATGTGGCGGAAGAAAATTAAATAATTTAATGAAATTCCCAAAAACGTGTTTTTTTTTTAAATACGCCACCCGTTAAAAAAGGACTGAAAAATATAATAAATTTCTAGAAAAAAATATATCTGCTTCTATCGAAGTGTCCTTTGAACGTTTCAATTTCATACAAGGTTGAGAATGAGGACACGGAGTTAAAACGAGGTCGTTGAAAGTCCTCAAAAAAAATCTTTTCTCGTGCCCATATTTATATCATCTTTCACGGAATATAAATATTAGAAGGCTGCAATATATCCGAACGGTTAGCCTCGTGGCGATAGGTGGATAGTGGAAAATAACAACACTTCGAACACTTTCAATATCAATTGAGAATAGACCGAGAATCACTTTCCTCGATTTTACGAGCGAGCTAGAAAAGGAAAGGGGAGACCTCGTTTCGAGAGACGAGCCACGGTGATGATCGGTCAGGATATTGTGGGGCTGCCCACATCGGAGATCTTGGGTTAGTTCATCCGTAAAACCCTCGCGATCATTACAACAACACTATATTTTCACCGTAAATAATTTCAAGTGTAGAGAGCAAGAGAGAAGAAGAGAAAAAGAGAGGGGTGGGGGGGAGAAGTGATTGTCGACGTGTTGGCAGGTTTCGATGCCTCTTATCTCCACCTGGTGGCTTTTATACGATGGGGAATATTGCTAGGGGTATAGAGACATGATATATCCGATAGTGATGCTGTATGTTGAAAATATATATATTTGTAGCAAATATATATATTTTCGCCCCCAGGTCTAACATCATTCCCCTCGTGTCTCCTCCTCCATCTTTTCTTCCCTTGTCTATTTCTCGGTCTCTCGATAACGGAGTTACGACCGATTCCCGATAACGCAATGGCTTTGGGCCTTCAGGCATTCGCGAGATTGCACTTTGGTGAATTTACGGTTTTTTTTATAAAGGTTATCCGTTGATAGAATGTATATTGTTTTTTTGGAAATTTTGTGAGGTTTTGAGTAAGAAAAAATGGAAATTAATAGGGTAGGGTAAAATGAAAAAGGGAGTACTCTAGGGTAAAGTCTAGGGCAAAAATGGACAAAAATGATCTGGGGAAAAAGTGGAACGAAAAATTATGGTCTAGGGAAAAAATGAAAAAAAAAATAATGGCTTAGGGTAAAAAAATGACGAATAATGGTCTAGGGTTAACATGAAAAATTAATTAAAAAGTCTGGGGTAAAAACGAAAAAATGAAAAAGAAGAGCTTTTTGCTTGAGGAAATTCGAGAGAAAAGTCCAACGTAGGGTGCAGAAATTCCCCTTTTCACCCAATTGCCACGATTTTTTTTCATTGATAAAAACAAATAAATGTGAAAGTAATGAAAAAAAACTTTCGACCTGGGATTCCCTTTTTGCGTAGAAAATTAATTAAAAAATGTTTAAAAATAATTATAAAGATTCCAGTTAGAGTTCACGAAATGTTTTGCCCTTCTGTCCACTTTAACGAATTCCTTCAATCAGTAATTAAAATTAATTGTAATAAAAAGGAAAATTGACGTCAAAATCCGCGTTGAACCGAACGAATTTTTTTGGTCTTTCTGTCAATATTAATAAATTTCTTAAATCAGTGTTTAATACTAATGGAAAAAAAAATTGAAAATAGTTGTGAAAATTGGGATTGAAAAGAACATGAAATGTCATTTCACTCTTTAGTCCACAGTAATTAATTTCCTCAATAAATATTAATATATATATATATATATATTTACGTTTCACAGTTACCTTTATAAACAATCGACTGGCTTGATAACTGGAGCTAACTTTACGACACTATGGGAAATTTGCTCGTTTGATATTCCCTCTTTATGACTTTGAGAAACACACACACGAAGACAAATATAGGGGAAGAGAAGAGAAAGAGAGAAAGAGAACGAGATAGCTGAGTGGATGAAGCTCGAAGCTTCATGTACTTTAGAACTGCTTTCGCTCTTTGTACATATAATTGCGTGCGCTTCTCATTTAAACATTTAACTGCTTCGTTTACGACGCTCCTGCTCTTCGCAATCTGGTCGCTGTATAAACAGGTAAAACTATTATCATACACACGAACCGAGCGAGGAGTGTGTTGAAACCTCGTCTATTGCCACATTTAGTGATTCGAGTGCTCTCAAATCGCTGAATACTCTGGGAATGTCATTGGGACTTGTACGAAATGTGAATCTTGCGGTTTTGCGGTAATGGGGATTAGTACGTGCATACATATGTTTATGTAATACGTCTATATCAATTTTGCTAAATATCTCGAAACTTTGTACGCAGGAATGAGGACCTGATAGAATCGGCTTGTGAAATTTTTGAACATTTTTTCTGTAATAATAAATATTTTTGAAATAAAACAATTTTTATTTTTTCTAGAGGATAAATTGTTTAACGAGTTATACGTAGTTAGAATTTTCTTAAAATTGTTTTTTTTTAAATTGCGTTTTCGGAATGCAAAAATGGGTGAGGATATTCCCTGAAAATTTCAAATCGATCCATCGATCTCGGAAATACATACATATTTGTAAGGACTCTAGCAGCGTTACGATGTAAGCGCCTGAAATTTCAAACGCGTTTTTCTCAAAACGGTGTTTTCAAAGTCGTTAAGCACGATTTTTCAAAAACAGCTGGGTCGATCGGTTTGCAATTTCAACACAATTTTTTCAGATGTATTTTTCAGGTACTGGTCCAAGGAATAAAATTTCCTATAATTATTTCTATTTTTTTTAACGATTTATCGACAAAAATTTGGTCGAAACGAAGTTGTTTTTTTCCGGAGGCACCGTTTAGTCAGAAATTGAAATTACGAGTATTCCTTCGATCAATACCTGGATTCATATGTCTCCTAAAAGAATATTTTTGATTTTTTCATTTCAGATAATCCAAACCGGAAATACTTTGCTCACCGTCGGACACTTTTGTTTTCAAGGACGTCCAGCAGACTTCCTACAGGAGCGATGTTACTGAATATTTTTAAAAATAAAAAATGCCAATCCGAAGCTAAAAGATGCCACTACATTGCCTGATACTTTTCGTTTTGCTCAAATAAAATCCTTTTCCAAAAAAAAATCGTGAAAGAAAGTTGTTTTTTTGGCTTTGTCACTGGGTATAACGGCTTGATTGAATAATCTTCGTATCATCGAATAATCAATGAAGAAATATCAAATGAAAATATGATACAATCCAGAAATACCTTTTGATATCATCAGACATGATAATAAAGTAATTGAACAGTAGGTTCAAAAAGACTATTACCTACCCATTTTCGAGTGTGTTAAGGTGTAAGCCCGAAGTGGTTTGGCGAGAAGAAAGGCTGGTACCCCAGCTCTCACGAGAGCTCCGATTCTTCTATAAACCCTGGCACTTCCGGTCCCACTATTGTTCGAAACAACCGAGAACCAACCTGCAACAAAAAGCCAGCAACATTGAAGGAACGAGTTCTTACTCGAGTCGATTATTTCGTTCAACGCTGGACGCCCGTTGAGCAAACACGTGGGAGACAGGTGTTCATAGAACGGACTGATCAACGGTTTTTTTTCGGTTTGAAATTAAAGTTTGGTGAACGGTGTTACGTCGATCGAGATTAGCACGCTCCCGAGTGAGAGTGCGTTTGTCGATCGTTACTTTGGTGTACATGACTTTTCGCTTTCTCATCAAGTCCGGGCATTGTCCCCCTTCCTCTTCTCTATCACTTCGAGAGGAAATGTGGGTTTGTTTGGGTTCTGGTACATGATTCTCGTGTTCCACTGAGAGTTTGTAACTCTCACAATCGTTGTTTCCTTGTTTCTTTGAGGTCTCCATTTTGCGATGGCCAATTAATCGTAATATTGACCATAAAAGGACACACCCTGACTTTGGGGACCAATCGATGGTTTTTGAGCTTCTTTGTTAGTGTGCATTTTTGCAATACCAAAAGCAATGAGAATTTTATTATTTATTTAGTATTTTTTATGTTTATTGCATTTCGTATTTATTTATTTATTATATTCATGTTTTATTTATAGTATATATAATAGTACATTATTTTTATTTTCTATTATTTT
The DNA here is from genome assembly GCA_030522765.1 of Ophioninae sp. B BG-2022a. Taxonomy (NCBI): domain Eukaryota; kingdom Metazoa; phylum Arthropoda; class Insecta; order Hymenoptera; family Ichneumonidae; species Ophioninae sp. B BG-2022a. The sequence continues at coordinate 111,709 of JAPYZJ010000192.1, forward strand.
ATATTGTTTATTATGAATTATCGCAGTACGAAAGGGTTAAGCATTTTATTATTTATTTATATTTCATTTATTGTATTTATTGTATTGTTTACTTTTTATTAATTTTGTTTTTAAATTATATTTATATTTATCCTTCTATTTTTTTATTGTTTATTACTCATTAATAACGCGTAGAAAATAATAAAAATGAATACTTTTTTGCTATTACAACTTTCATGGACCTTTAACAATTATTATTATTCATAACGGATGTATATATTATAATAATGATTAATAATAAGTAATTAATATAAGAAATTAATATTTAATAAATAATTAAACCAACAGCTTTTCCCACGTTTTCAGGAAGATAAAAAAATACGATGTATATATTGATGTATATATTAATAAAAAATATAAAATATAAATAATTTACGTTGAACGAACAGGAATTGAAAAAAACATGGAGTTTTTTTTAAATTACTCTGGTACACGTATTCATGAAGGTAAAATCGTCGGGCTTGGTCAGAGGAGTACAAAGTGCATCGAGCCAGGCCCAACTGCTGCGTACCACCTCGCCTCTTCGTATCTCCAGCCATCTTCGATTGATTTACAACGAGAGTGGCTTACAACCGGACGGAAGGAGAGCGAGTGAGAAAGAGGGAGGAGGGTCCGTTCTGGGCTGCCCCGATGATACTTTTATCGTCGGTGAGAAAATTTATTGGAAATCCGCCTTGTTCCACCCTCCAACCCTCCACTTTAACCCTTCTCTATTACAATGTAATCGTATGCCAAAATAAGCTTCGAGGAGTAAAACGAAGCATTGATGTAGTCAGCATGTTTTTTTTTAGAAAAAGAGTCGAAAGCCTGGTGGGGGCAAGTCTTTCAAAAAAACTATATTTTTTCTGTAATAATTGTTAAAAATATAAAAATATGTTTCCATTATAGACAATGATTACGTAACACACGAATATATATATATATATATATATAATTTTTTTTAAATATTATATATTTTCGTTTATAAAAAACAACATTATTTAATATTGAAAAATTGATTATCCGAATAATACATTTTGCATCTATTCAATTTACGTAACCAAATGTAATGGCTACTGGCTACTTTTTTTAAAAATTAGCACATTCAAAGTGGCTGTTTTATAAAAATTAGGAAATCCTAAATGGCTATTTTTGATAAAAATTAGAAAATCCCGAAAGGCTATTTTATATGAAAATGGAAAAATCTCGAATGTCTATTTTCGATGAAAATTAGAAAATCCCATATGGCGATTTTTGATAAAAATTCGAGAATTCGAAATGGCCATTTTTTAATAGAAATTCGCAAATTCCAAGCAGCTATTTTAAAAAATAAAGATTACCATATTGACAATGTTCTTTTATTTAAATAAAAAAATTCTGAATGTACTATTTTTTCTAAAAATTGGAAAATCCCAAATCGAATATTTCAAATTTTGTGCGTAACAATTTTCAAACGCTAGTTTGAAAATTAAAACGAAATGAAATTCCAACTTCAACAATTTATATATATTGTATCGATCGTTTTTCTCCCTCCCCCACCTCTTCCCATTTACTCCTGGCTGCGCCAATGTTCGCAGGTTGATTTTATGGCAGCCAAACGATAAATTTGTCCTTGACTCTTCATCGAGTGAATAAAGGTTGTACATTGGCAGACTTTTTCAGAAGTGAATCCAGTGAATCGATGCATCCGCGGATCTCGGAATTTCCGGATCGAAAAGGGTAGGTTTCAACATCCTCAAGAGGATCGAGCCGAGGATGTTAATCCTGCGTCCTACATCGACACACCATAATCAATATATCTACACAAGAAGCCAGCCTCGCCCTCCAGCTGAGAAATAAATTTAACATTTTTTTTAAATTTTTGTTTTATTTTTCGTTTTTTTCTCTTTTTTTTCCTGAAAGTTTTATCGAGGTTCGCAAACATGCCGATTTCCACTTGGCAATCGTGAAAACGACGGAAGCCTTAAAGATTCTTTGGCAGCTCGGCAGCAGCGGGAAGCCTCGATAGAAATACTCGAAGAGGGATTTTACCTCTGGAAAATGAGAGAGTTTAAATCCTCTCGGTTTCGTTCATTGCCTCGTAATTCTTGAAACCTAGACAATAAAATATATCTTGATATAGATAGGATTTATTCTCGTTGGAAGAAAACGTTTGTGGTGTGTATTGCCTCTCCGAATACCCATTTTGCTATCGACCATACGAAGAAATAATGATACAAAAGTTAAGTATACTCGTACACGTGTTTGCGAGCGTATATCGAAGCAAAACGACTAAAAAGGGAAAAAAGAGGAGCCGGGAGGGGGGGGGGTGCAATTGCAAAACAGTTGCAGAATCGCGGTAGCCTGTTTTTTCAATAAGATTCGACACATACGTATTGTGAATTACGAACAACGATAATTGTTATATTTTTAATAAGTGAAAATTTAAAAAAAATATTGACCAGAAAACGACCATAAAACGAGCGTGACTTTGGGGACCAATCGTTGGTTTCGGAACCTTCTTGTTTATTATATATTTTTGTAATACCAAAAACGTTAAGAATTGTATTATTTATTGATATAGTATTTGTTATATTTATTGCATTGTTTATTTTTGATACATTTATTACATTATAATATTTTATATTGTGTAATATGCATTATTGATACGTAGTGAACAATCAAAGTACTTGGGTTTTTGCGATTGCAAAATTCATTACGCATTATCAATTATTATTATGTGTCATATAGAAATCCATAAAAAATTTCTGTAACACGAAAAATGTACGGAATTATATTATTATGCATTATGGATATATTTTATATTTGTATTTAAATATATAGTAAATATATTTTAAATGCTTATGAATTTAGAATATTTTTTCAGAAATTCTAGATTTGAATTTTTCTAAATTGATATGAATGTAGAAAATTTCGAGATTTCCATTTGTCTAAACTCATATGAATTTGGAAGAATTCAGAACTAGAATTTCTAAAAAAAATTAGATTTGTTGATAGCCAACGTAACATACCAAGAACGGACTACAAACATCCCTTTTCCATGTATCGATCCATGCATTTCTGTAAACTCGTACACTGGTATATCGTCACGAGGTTTTTCAGTTTTCCTCGGAATTGGAAATGTGCGATCGGTTCTGGTACTCGAGAGATCGCGGGCTGGCAAAAGCAGTGTCTTCCAGGTGAGCATTGCGCAAAGAGATCGCAGGGAGACGCGCATAACGGGCTTCTCGAGTGATCTAACGATCTATCGACGCTTACGATCTAGAATTATTTCCTTGTCACGCACCGTTAAGTTTCGTGCCAAGTTTACTATTGCTTATTATGTATACAGGGTGTCCGAAAAAAAAACGAGCTATAACAATGCAAATTTTGACAGCTGACAGTCTAGCTCTTGATAATCAAGAAGAGAGATATTGGAATTTGTTTTCAAACTTGCGAATATCTCAAACTTGATTCAATCGTATAAAAATTGAATTTGAAAAACCGTAATTTACTCAAAGATTAAACATTTTCGTCGAGAAAGAAAAGCATGAACCCCTACGTCTAAGAATTCTTCAGAGACTGATGCTCGATTTTTCCCTGAAAATTCAGACGTCGCTGAGAAAAGTCATTTTGAAAATTTGTGAGCTTGTAAAGAGAAGTAACATACAATATTTTACCTATCAGCTACAAATATAGACATTTTTCGTCTGAGAATTACTAAAAGATCGTGCTATCAGTAACGACTAACTGAAAAACAGAGTGAGTTACAGGTTTTCACGAATTTCAGAAAATTGCAAATATCTCGCAAACTATGAAACTTTTATTAAGGACTTCCTTGGCTATTCTGGATCAGTATAATCTGACCTGTCAATGCCTCCAATATTACTGTTGACTTTTGGGCCACCCTGTATATATACGTGTGAAAGACAGTTCTCGATGGGGTCTTAGGTAGCCTATTGCTTTTTTATCCAAACCCAGCTCCACGATGGTCTGATGATTTCTCCTAATCGTTGAACTTCTTCGGTTTCAATTAAGACATTCCATTGGTGCAACGTGTGTGTGAGGTCAATAAAAAAAAAACGTCGTACGCATACAAAAATACCAAACGAGGAGGAACACACAAATTCGCATAGAAACCTACGATAGGATTGTCCACATCAATTTAACAAGTCTTTTTTAAATTCCAATTTTATATTCCAATTATTCGGAGTGTTATTTCAATTTTTGGATTTTATATTTACTCTCTGAGATTTGGGCCTTAAAATTTTTAATTTTTAGATTTTAGGTGCAGAGTTTTTAGATTTTGGATTAATGTTTTCAGATTTTTAGAATGGTTAGAATCAAGATTTTCCAAATTAGATTTTTTTTAATGTATATTTTTAAGTTTTTTAAATTTTTCTAGAATTAGATTTTTAGAATTAGATGTTTAGATTTTTTAGTGGTGCCCCCATCATGAGGACGTTCCGGATTTTCGGTGTAAACGATTGCATGATTAAATAAATAATAAACAATTAATGTTTCCAATAATTACTTGATTAGATTCTAATATATAAAATAATGGAATAGTTACGAGAGCCAAAGGTATTCGACGTATTCAACGTGTGAAAGGTCACATAAATGAGTGTTCGTTTCTCCCATAAATGTTATTTAAATAACAATAAATATTATTCGTATTTCTACCGGGTGATCGGTGACCAATAATGCAAAGTATAGAAATGTCAGTGACAGACGAGGAAGTGAAAACTTCGAACGTTTCTAATTTCCATTAAGGCGATTGCGTACCGTATTAATGACATTAAGTTTTTGTTTTGTTTATGATATTGCATCTACGATAAATCGAGTTTACAAAGAGAGTCAAATGTTGTAGATAAAGGAGGTAACCTCGCGGCGTTTATAAGGCTGGTACGAGGCACGTGCTCTCGTAAGAGCTCGCCTTTTTGTTTATTCTTTGTTGTACTTTCGTACGGATTTTTATCATTGGTCTTGATTACAAAACATGAATCGATAGTTGCGAGGCCTTTGATAAATCGCCTCTCGGAAACGAGCCATCCATTCTCGTTATATAGCCACGATATTTAAGGCCAATCGGGACTGTGCGTGCGCAGCTTGAAATTGCATCGAGCTCGGAGATCTGAAAAGTACGTTATGGGTGATAAGAATGATATTCCATTAGTCTTATTAACCACTCTCCAACAATATGAATTCCTTTGTTTCTTCGAAAACAGGATGTATTCTGTAACCCAAACAAACCCTGGTAAAAAAAATCGAAATCCTTGCTCCTCTAATTATTTAATTATAGTTATACTTATGATTATAATTACCATAAGTTATTTTTCAGGTTAAAAGTAATTGTAATCAAAATAATTCAAAGTTTATTTTATTAATGATGTATCCCTGCGTATTCACGATTTTTAAGCTTCCATCGTTGGGATGGAACGACAAGTATATTTCTATTTTTTCGTCAATTTTTTTGTGATTTTCTCATTCGAAAATTAGTTAATGTTAATCATTTTTTTTTTATTACTTTAACTTTGTACATGAACGTATTTTATTTGTTTTGTAAAAGAAAAAAAACGTTTGAAAATTTTACATTTAAGTATTTCAGTAGTTTGTATAAATAATTATATATTTATAAGTACTGAATTATTCAGTAATGAATAACAAATCTTTTTAAAAATAATTCTCATTCTTATATTCATTAAAAAAATATAAATTAACTTAGCTGAGTCAATTCAATAAATTAATTAATCTCAGTGGATTTACAAAATCAGCAGAATTTAGTCAACGAATCAATTAAATTTAATTTCTTTGATTTTAATTAATTTTCATTTACGTAAAAAAGAAGAAAATATGAAGCGAAATGAATAAAAATTTTGTGGGCGGTATGAATTTGTATTTATTATGTAATTTTTCATTCTTTTTTTTATTCAATTTTATTTTTACTAAAAAACAAACAAAAATATATTTTCACCGAATGTAAATTGAGTTTGAACGAGATCTTGTTACATTCGCGATCTCCATTGCCAAATCGAGATTAACCCGGATTTATCTGATTATCGCGCGGAGGTCAGGTTCCCGATGGAAGTAAGAGTGAATTTCTGGTACGCGAGATGCGATGCCCGCTGGCTCTTACCTCGGCTTTCACAGTTGCGCAATCCCATATGCATACAATTATATGTAGCAACGATCTCGGAGCTTCCAATCCGTGATCACGCATACCATTAAAACGCGTAACATACCGCATCCACAAATTAGGAAATACGAGTGTATATTGGGCACTCCGTTGCGAAACTGGCTTGCTCGAAAAATTACGCGCTCTCTTATTTTTTTTTTTTTTTCAACGAAATCATTATTTATAGTTAATGGGACTCGAAAGAAATCGGAGCTGGCATACCATGTTATGGAATTTTCTCAGCCATCGATTGGCCCAATGGAATTTCGAATTCCGAACGTTTGCAACTCCCATTTTTTTTTTTCAACGAAAATATATTAAACTTTTTATTAAAGTTGGCACGCTCATTGCGTAAAGTTGTTTTTTTCGGAAAGTGCTGGTTACTCTTGAAAACGTATTATTTTTTTTCAATATAAAATGTATATTTAAATATAATTGGCATTTTTTAATATTATATATACCTATACAAATTTCACGTGGGAAATTCATGAATCTTTTTTTTGGAGAAAATTTAGTTCGATGTTGTATTTCTTTTTGTCGAATATCGAAGAATAATGGAACGGGATTTAATTTTTGTAAGGTATTTCAGATCGAAATAATACCAGGATGATAAAGGAAATTCTTGATTTTATCTGGGGTAGGTTGATAGTCGAAGGTATTTTTTTTTTACTTCCAAAATACCACAAATTCTATAATATAATATTTTATTTTTTTTACTATGGTAAATAAGCCAATTTTATTTTTATTCGTATCGTCTACGATATTATAATCACGAGAGCACAAAAAACCCAAAAAAATGTTCGGAATATACGTTTCGGAACCCAGCATTCTCGAGCCTAAAAAAATTTATAAGAAATCCCATAGAATCGTTTCGAAGAACGATATCGACGAGTTTGATTGAAAATTACATATCGATGACGTGTCACGTCGAATGTCCGGGAATTCCGGGACCGATATACGTATATATACTTTCAATCGGCAACACGTTTGCAGTGTTGCAGTGTCATTCGTGGAAACTGTGAACGACGAGGTATTTCACTTTCAGGGACGTGTTGCTGGCCCATACATCGATACTGAAAGTACTCAGACACGTAAATACATGAACGTGTATAGTGAGAGGTTTGAGATCGGTTGGTGCGTTTCGATCACGAAGCAAAGGTGCTCTCTCGCATGCTCGAGGCGAAGAGGGACTCTCCAGGTGGCCTGCATGTAAATGAGCCACCTATCCATCTTTTCCGTTCTCCACGTTTCATTTTTCTCCCCCCCTCTTACTCTTCCTCTTTTTTGCAACGTCGAATTTTATTATTTTGATTTTTTATCCATTTTCTTTTCTTTAATTTTTTTCTATTTTTTTAAATTTTTTATTTAATTTTATTTTATTTTTCTCCATTTTTTTACGGTGGGAAAAATGACTTCGAGAGGGGGGGGGGGAATCTCGACGTACACGATCGAGTATAAATGCTACGTGTCAGCGTGTCAAGACGATCATAGGGGATCGCCATTTTTTGTTTTTTTTTTTTTTCGTTTGTGGAACGTTTTTTCAGCCCCCCCTTCCATCTTCACTTCGCGTCACGTCTCTCTAATTTTCGCGTGTACGCGTCCTCATAGGTGTCCATAGAGATCGAGCTTGAGTGTACGCAGCAATTTCGCATGTAAATTTTGCCTCACGAAATGCGAGGATTACGATAAATAACGATTATGGTGCTCGGAGGAGGCTCGGAGGAGGCTTGGGTATACCAAACGTCTAGCAGCCTCTTCAATAATTCTTCCTGTGTGGATACTTACGAATTTATCCATGAATTTTCCATTCCATGCAATTTGGTGAAAATTTACACTCTGGAGAGTGATTTTTTTTTTGGTTTGTTGCTTATATGGGTGGATGACGAAGTACTGGAAGGCTTCGTCAACTCTGATTGGACATAAATCTGTTGCTGATGATACGGTTTCGCGGTGTTGATTCTGTCGGTGTTGATGCCACCAATTATCTTGTGTTTTTGAAAAAACTCATGATAATCTTGTGTTTTTGAAAAAACTCGTGATAATCGTGTGTTTTTGAAAAAACTCATGATAATCTTGTGTTCTTGAAAAAACTCATGATAATCTTGTGTTTTTGAAAAAACTCATGATAATCTTGTGTTTTTGAAAAAACTCATGATAATCTTGTGTTCTTGAAAAAACTCATGGTAATCTTGTGTTTTGAAAAAACTCATGATAATCTTGTGTTTTTTAAAAAACTCATGATAATCTTGTGTTTTTGAAAAAACTCATGATAATCTTGTGTTTTTGAAAAAACTCGTGATAATTTTGTGTTTTTGAAAAAACTCATGATAATCTTGTGTTTTTTAAAAAACTCATGATAATCTTGTGTTTTTGAAAAAACTCATGATAATCTTGTGTTTTTGAAAAAAATCGTGATAATCTTGTGTTTTTGAAAAAAAACATGATAATCTTGTGTTTTTGAAAAAACTCATGATAATCTTGTGTTTTTGAAAAAACTCGTGATAATCTTGTGTTCTTGAAAAAACTCATGATAATCTTGTGTTTTTGAAAAAACTCATGATAATCTTGAGTTTTCGAAAAAGCTGATGATCATTTTGAACTTGAAAAAAAAGCTTAGATCATCTGAATTTTCGAAAAAAAAGTCGTGATCATGTTTAGCTTTCGAAAAAACCCCGCGTGACCTTGAGATTTTGGGAATAGTTTTTTCCTGACCTTGGGCTTGTGGAAAGATTTTCAAAGTCATTGAGCATTCGAAAAAACTTAAGATGGAATGCATCGAGTCTCAGATAAGATTTTTGGCACCCTCAAAAAGTCTCGCTCGATCAGCGATTTTAATAATTTTTCAAAAAAAAAATATCTATGAGATAGTGAGTTTTGAATAATAAGTAAATATCCGGATGATTTATTTTTCTCGTCAATTGATGATTTCGCATAACGAAATCGAGTCTGACGTTGACACGTCACGTTTCGTATGGAGAAACGAATTTTCGTGGCGTTAACTGAAAAGGATTCGACGAGAATCGAAGTATAGCTTGATCTCGTTTGGACCGGTTCTTTGAATGCACGAGGATGTAAGCTTTGATCTTTTGGCGGTAGACTTGTCGTCGAAGTGACCAAGGCAATCGGATCAGTCTGAAAAAGATTAGCCTCGACAATTTCGCAACGTCTCGTCATCCAAACGGAACGAGACTCTTCAAGAGTCGTCTTCACGAAGGCCGCGGACGAAGTTCCGTTGTATGACGACTCTTCTCGATCTGCGACTATTTTTTGCTCTCCTAAAACCACGTGACCAGTCTCCATGAAATTCAAACACGAAAACACGTTTCTTTTTGTTTCGAGAATTCTGAATCATTCCACAGCACGGTTGTAACCTTAATTTGACTGGAAATTATTCGTTATAATGGTGGTTGTATTTTTCCCCTAGATTTAGTAAGTTTGCTAAAAAGTCGATTTTCGCTGATGACCCAATCGAGATTGTTAAAATCACAAAAAATAATAAATAAATAAAATAAAATGAATAAAATAAATAAAATAAATAAAATAAATAAAGTAAATAAAATAAATAAAATAAAATAATTAATGAATAAATAAAAATCGCAGTAAAGTTCCCAAAAAGTCTACATCTGATGATCGACTTAGACTCCTAAAATCCTAAAAAGCTGTCTACGTCTGATAGTCGAATTGGACAACTTGTTTTTTTCATTCGTTGGATCAGTACCTTCAATTTCCTTGATAGTGTCGTTCTGGAAGGTTTTGGGCGATGTTAATTCCAAGCAGGTACGACAGTTGGGTCCTCTGATTCGGAGACACGTTCAACCGTTAAATTGATCGTGATCTAGCCTGATGAAAAATCACTTGGACTGTTATAGGAATTCACGAAATCTCCATTCGACTTGATTCGAAAACGAAAATTAGCAGGTGAGAAAGAAAAGATTTTTGACAGCTTGATGAAGAGGATGTGTCAGGATTCATGGCAATGAACCTGGCATGTTTTTTTGGATCGGTACGAAACTCCGTTATTAACGATTAGTATTAGCATTTTAGAGGAATTTCACTGGTTCGAAAATAACTATTTCAATTTTCTTCTACAGCGCTTAAGTAACATCACAAAGTGGTGATAAAAGATAACGAATGGAAGGCGCGTCGTTCTCACTTTGCGCCGGAGTCACGTACGATTGGGGGATTGCCCCCTATCGCGTCAGAAACAAAGCAATGGCAAACGATCGTGAATCAGATACGACCTCGACTCCTCTTTCCCCCAGGGGCTTTGCAAACGGATGTTACCGAGGCGAGCACGTACAACATCAAAACATCGGGAGCTCTCCACGGGCGGTTTTACACTGAAGGAGGTTCGTCTCTTTGGCCCGGAGTTCATTCTCTTACAGTTGGCGAATTAATTCAGGCCAAATCGGCAACGTTTGTGTTTTTTTCTTTCAGGCGTTTTTATGGCCAATGCACATTTTTTTTACGACGATAGTTGCCTCAAGATGTTCAGTGAAAAGTGGAGAAGAGTTTGTGAAAAAAAAAACTGGTATTTCTTAGGTTTTACGCGGTGTCGCCTGGTCGCCGGAGACCGAGTCGACGGCGACCAGTCGACGGCGACCAGGCGACAGCGACCAGTCGACGGCGACCAGTCGACAGCGACCAGGCGATAATACACAAAAACTCTAAGATTCCTGTTTTTATCATGAAATAAAGAAGAGTTTCTTATCAAATTTTGTATTTCTTGGGTGTCACGCGGTGTCGCCTGGTCGCCGGAGACCAAGTCGACCAGTCGACGGCGACCAGGCGACAAGACACTACAACTC